>CM076401.1:2597530-2612844 GCA_038363315.1 Mugilogobius chulae
ACCACAGACAGACATTTTTGTACTTTTGCAGACGGGGTAGGGGCGCGGGTCATTTTTTCTATTCCAAGGGGGGCGCGGCAAAAAAAGTTTGAGAAGCACTGGTTTAAGCCCTTCAAACAGACTCTTGAGTAATGTTGGCCTCTATTCCATGGCTGAAAAATGACACAGTTTCGCTTTTAATAGAATATAACAGAATAAATACCAAAACGACTTATGCTTTTTAGATATGATTTGTTTTCCAATTGCAACTCCCAGAAGTCCGATTTGGTCCTAATTCCTGACATTCCGGGACAGTGTGAGCAGAGGAGCAGGAGCACACTTCAATGATCCATTATTTAAACAGCTGCAAGTCCATTAACGCCTGCTACGCTCAAAACGCATGTCCGTCTTCTGTCTGCACCCATATACTGTCCCGTATCTGTCTGCACCTGTATATAACATGTCTACTGTCCTGTATCTGTCTGCACCTGTATATAACATGTCCACTGTCTCGTATCTGTCTGCATCTGTATATAACATGTCTACCTGTACTGTCCTGTCTGTCCTCACTCATATATAACATGTCTACTGTCCTGTATGTCCACACTCATATATAACATGTCTACTGTCTTTCTGTCCTCACTCATATATAATATGTCTACTGTCCTGTCTGTCCACACTCATATATAACATGTCTACTGTCCTGTATCTGTCTGCATCTGTGTATAACATGTCTACTGTCCTGTCTGTCTGCACTCATATATAACATGTCTACTGTCCTGTCTGTCTTCACTCATATATAACATGTCTACTGTCCTGTCTATCTGCACTCATATATAACATGTCTACTGTCCTGTCTGTCTTCACTCATATATAACATGTCTACTGTCCTGTCTGTCCACACTCATATATAACATGTCTACTGTCCTGTCTGTCCACACTCATATATAACATGTCTACTGTCCTGTCTGTCCACACTCATATATAACATGTCTACTGTCCTGTCTATCTGCACTCATATATAACATGTCTACTGTCCTGTCTGTCTGCACTCATATATAACATGTCTACTGTCCTGTCTATCTGCACTCATATATAACATGTCTACTGTCCTGTCTGTCCACACTCATATATAACATGTCTACTGTCCTGTCTGTCCTCACTCATATATAACATGTCTACTGTCCTGTCTGTCCTCACTCATATATAACATGTCTACTGTCCTGTCTGTCTGCACTCATATATAACATGTCTACTGTCCTGTCTGTCTGCACTCATATATAACATGTCTACTGTCCTGTCTGTCCACACTCATATATAACATGTCTACTGTCCTGTCTGTCCTCACTCATATATAACATGTCTACTGTCCTGTCTGTCTGCACTCATATATAACATGTCTACTGTCCTGTCTGTCTGCACTCATATATAACATGTCTACTGTCCTGTCTGTCTGCACTCATATATAACATGTCTACTGTCCTGTCTGTCCTCACTCATATATAACATGTCTACTGTCCTGTCTGTCTGCACTCATATATAACATGTCTACTGTCCTGTCTGTCTTCACTCATATATAACATGTCTACTGTCCTGTCTCTGTCCACACTCATATATAACATGTCTACTGTCCTGTCTCTGTCCACACTCATATATAACATGTCTACTGTCCTGTCTGTCCACACTCATATATAACATGTCTACTGTCCTGTCTGTCCACACTCATATATAACATGTCTACTGTCCTGTCTGTCCTCACTCATATATAACATGTCTACTGTCCTGTCTGTCTGCACTCATATATAACATGTCTACTGTCCTGTCTGTCTGCACTCATATATAACATGTCTACTGTCCTGTCTGTCTGCACTCATATATAACATCCAAATCCAAATCCACTTTATTTATATAGCACATTTCATAAACAAAACGCTTCCAAAGTGCTTCACAGATAAAAGCAAACCATACAGTATGATAAATAACAGTTTGACCTACTAGTCCCAAACAGAAAAAACAGTAGAATCAAATAGAAAAAATATAAATAAAAACATAAAACACTCAATAAAAACAAATAAAAGCAAATAAAACTAATAAAATAAAATAAAAAAGACAACAGAGGACCACACAACTCAGTCGGTGTTAAAAGCCAGAGAGTAAAAGTGGGTCTTAAGACGAGACTTAAAACACTCCACGGTGGAAGCAGATCGAACATGGAGGGGCAGAGCGTTCCAGAGCCTTGGACCAGCTACAGCGAACGCTCTGTCCCCTCTGGTTTTAAGTCTTGTCTTAGGCACCACGAGCTGGAGCTGGCTCTCTGACCTCAGAGCGCGCGCCGGGGTGTAAATTTGGATGAGGTCAGAGATGTAAAGAGGTGCCAGTCCATTCAGAGCTTTAAAAACAAACAATAAATTTTTAAAATCAACTCTAAAACGAATGGGAAGCCAGTGCAACGACGCTAAAATCGGAGTGATGTGCTCTCGTTTTTTGGTGCCGGTTAAAAGACGCGCTGCAGAATTTTGGACCAACTGTAAGTGGGAAAGTGCGTGTTGGCTGATGCCGTTAAAAAGTGCATTACAGTAGTCTAAACGAGAAGAGATAAAAGCGTGCACGACTTGTTCAAAACATTTAAAAGATAAAAAAGGTTTAACCTTGGATAAAAGACGTAAATGATAAAAGCCAGATTTGACGATCGCATTCACGTGTTTGTCAAGTCTAAAATCATTGTCAAAAGTGACGCCAAGGTTGGTGACAGCTGATTTGTGTTGCTGTTTGAGTGGGCCCAAGTCCATGAGGGGGTCAGGGTTGCCAAAGACAATGACCTCAGTTTTACCCTCATTAAGACTTAAAAAGTTGTGGGCCAACCAAGCCTTGACGTCACTGAGACAAGTTAAAAGAGGTGCCAGGGGACAGGACGTGCATTTTTTGAGTGGCAGGTAAATTTGGCAATCATCTGCATAAAAGTGATATAAAACGCCATGCTTTTTAAAGATTTCCCTCAGTGGGAGAAGGTACAGGGCAAAGAGAACAGGCGCGAGAATTTAACCCTGGGGGACTCCACAGTTTAAAGGAGCAGTGGACGAGGTGGAGTCCCCCAGTCTGACTGAGCAGCATCTCCCACTGAGGTAAGACCTGAACCACTCTAGGGCGGTCCCCCTGACACCTACACAGTTTTCCAAACGATTTAAAAGAGTTGAGTGGTCAACTGTGTCGAAAAGCAGCAGTCAAGTCTAAAAGCACTAAAATGGCAGAATCACCAGAATCTGTGATTAAAAGCAGGTCATTAAAAACCTTTAAAAGTGCAGACTCTGTGCTATGCAATGCCTTATATCCCAATTGGAAACATCAAAAGTGCCATGTGCTTCTAGAAAGGACTGCAGCTGCAAAAGGACACATTTCTCCAAAATCTTGGCCAAAAAAGGGAGCTTGGAAATAGGCCTATAATTGGAGACAATTGATGTGTCCAGACCAGGTTTTTTCAAAAGGGGTTCAATCACAGCTTCTTTGCAAAACAAAGGAACAACACCAGAAACAAGGCTGCTATTAATAATTTTGTGGACACTAGAGCTAATTGTAGTCCATGCGTCCTTGAAAAGACGTGACGGGACTGGATCAATTGCGGAAGAAGTCAATTTGAGTTTACATGTCTACTGTCCTGTCTGTCTGCACTCATATATAACATGTCTACTGTCCTGTCTGTCTGCACTCATATATAACATGTCTACTGTCCTGTCTGCACTCATATATAACATGTCTACTGTCCTGTCTGTCTGCACTCATATATAACATGTCTACTGTCCCGTATCTGTCTGCATCTGTATATAACATGTCTACTGTCCCGTATCTGTCTGCACTTATATATAACATGTCTACTGTCCCGTATCTGTCTGCACTCATATATAACATGTCTACTGTCCTGTCTGCACTCATATATAACATGTCTACTGTCCTGTCTGCACTCATATATAACATGTCTACTGTCCTGTCTGCACTCATATATAACATGTCTACTGTCCTGTCTGCACTCATATATAACATGTCTACTGTCCTGTCTGCACTCATATGTAACATGTCTACTGTCCTGTCTGTCTGCACTCATATATAACATGTCTACTGTCCTGTCTGTCCACACTCATATATAACATGTCTACTGTCCTGTCTGTCCACACTCATATATAACACGTCTACTGTCCTGTCTGTCTGCATCTGTGTATAACATGTCTACTGTCCTGTCTGTCTGCACTCATATATAACATGTCTACTGTCCTGTCTGTCTGCACTCATATATAACATGTCTACTGTCCTGTCTGTCTGCACTCATATATAACATGTCTACTGTCCTGTCTCTGTCCACACTCATATATAACATGTCTACTGTCCTGTCTGTCTGCACTCATATATAACATGTCTACTGTCCTGTCTGTCCACACTCATATATAACATGTCTACTGTCCTGTCTCTGTCTGCACTCATATATAACATGTCTACTGTCCTGTCTCTGTCCACACTCATATATAACATGTCTACTGTCCTGTCTGTCCTCACTCATATATAACATGTCTACTGTCCTGTCTGTCTTCACTCATATATAACATGTCTACTGTCCTGTCTGTCCTCACTCATATATAACATGTCTACTGTCCTGTCTGTCTGCATTCATATATAACATGTCTACTGTCCTGTCTCTGTCCACACTCATATATAACATGTCTACTGTCCTGTCTGTCTGCACTCATATATAACATGTCTACTGTCCTGTCTGTCCTCACTCATATATAACATGTCTACTGTCCTGTCTGTCTGCACTCATATATAACATGTCTACTGTCCTGTCTGTCTGCACTCATATATAACATGTCTACTGTCCTGTCTGTCCTCACTCATATATAACATGTCTACTGTCCTGTCTCTGTCCACACTCATATATAACATGTCTACTGTCCTGTCCGTCCTCACTCATATATAACATGTCTACTGTCCTGTCTGTCTGCACTCATATATAACATGTCTACTGTCCTGTCTGTCTGCACTCATATATAACATGTCTACTGTCCTGTCGGTCCTCACTCATATATAACATGTCTACTGTCCTGTCTGTCCACACTCATATATAACATGTCTACTGTCCTGTCTGTCTGCACTCATATATAACATGTCTACTGTCCTGTCTGTCCTCACTCATATATAACATGTCTACTGTCCTGTCTGTCCACACTCATATATACGTCTACTGTCCTGTCTGTCCACACTCATATATAACATGTCTACTGTCCTGTCGGCCTCACTCATATATAACATGTCTACTGTCCTGTCTGTCTGCACTCATATATAACATGTCTACTGTCCTGTCGGTCTTCACTCATATATAACATGTCTACTGTCCTGTCGGTCTTCACTCATATATAACATGTCTACTGTCCTGTCTGTCTGCACTCATATATAACATGTCTACTGTCCTGTCTGTCCTCACTCATATATAACATGTCTACTGTCCTGTCTGTCCTCACTCATATATAACATGTCTACTGTCCTGTCTGTCTGCACTCATATATAACATGTCTACTGTCCTGTCTGTCCTCACTCATATATAACATGTCTACTGTCCTGTCTGTCCACACTCATATATAACATGTCTACTGTCCTGTCTGTCCACACTCATATATAACATGTCTACTGTCCTGTCTGTCTTCACTCATATATAACATGTCTACTGTCCTGTCTGTCCACACTCATATATAACATGTCTACTGTCCTGTCTGTCCACACTCATATATAACATGTCTACTGTCCTGTCTGTCTGCACTCATATATAACATGTCTACTGTCCTGTCTGCACTCATATATAACATGTCTACTGTCCTGTCTGTCCTCACTCATATATAACATGTCTACTGTCCTGTCTGTCCTCACTCATATATAACATGTCTACTGTCCTGTCTGTCTGCACTCATATATAACATGTCTACTGTCCTGTCTGTCCACACTCATATATAACATGTCTACTGTCTGTCTGCACTCATATATAACATGTCTACTGTCCTGTCTGTCCTCACTCATATATAACATGTCTACTGTCCTGTCTGTCTGCACTCATATATAACATGTCTACTGTCCTGTCTGTCTGCACTCATATATAACATGTCTACTGTCCTGTCTGTCTGCACTCATATATAACATGTCTACTGTCCTGTCTGTCTGCACTCATATATAACATGTCTACTGTCCTGTATGTCTGCACTCATATATAACATGTCTACTGTCCTGTCTGTCTGCACTCATATATAACATGTCTACTGTCCTGTCTGTCTGCACTCATATATAACATGTCTACTGTCCTGTCTGTCTGCACTCATATATAACATGTCTACTGTCCTGTCTGTCCACACTCATATATAACATGTCTACTGTCCTGTCTGTCCACACTCATATATAACATGTCTACTGTCCTGTCTGTCCACACTCATATATAACATGTCTACTGTCCTGTCTGTCCACACTCATATATAACATGTCCACTGTCCTGTCTGTCCTCACTCATATATAACATGTCTACTGTCCTGTCTGTCCTCACTCATATATAACATGTCTACTGTCCTGTCTGTCTGCACTTTTATATAACATGTCTACTGTCCTGTCTATCTGCACTCATATATAACATGTCTACTGTCCTGTCTGTCTGCACTCATACGTATATAACATGTCTACTGTCCTGTCTGTCTGCACTCATACGTATATAACATGTCTACTGTCCTGTCTCTGTCTGCACTGATATACAGTGTTGGGAGTAACAGCGTATAAGTATAACAGCGTTACTAACTGCGTTATTCTGATGAGTAACGTGTTACTTATTAATTACATTCCTGTCTGTGGTAACTCCGTTATAGTTACTATCAAGGTAACACTGCTCGTTATTTCTCTGTGATCAGAGCCGCTGTCGTCTCAATCAGAAAAGTCATGAGAGCAGCTGACGAGCCAGAGAAGAGGCGCTGATTGGCTAAAACGGCAAAAGTAACCAATCGGAAGCGGCGCTGGGCAGGTGTACTGACTATTCAAAGATCATTGATTGGTAGAGCGTGACACAAGTTTCCTCCGCTCTCACCTTCCAATGACGAGGACAAACAAGTACAGAGATGTTTGTTAGTTTGCCCTATTCTTAATAACATGGAAACGAAAACAGATGACAGCGCTAAACATTTGGGACTTGACTTGGACTTGTCTCTCTTTGACTTGGGACTTGACTCGGACTTGTCTCTCTTTGACTTGGGACTTGACTCGGACTTGTCTCTCTTTGACTTGGACTTGATTCTCTTTTGAGACACTTGCCAAACAGCCACTTAGCCAACAATGTTTAAAGATGCACTGTGTAACTTTTTGACCCAAAATAGATTTGAATAAAATTGAGTTGTTGTTTTTTTTTCGTTAGACGTCTTTGTTGCATTAAGTTAATATTCAATGTAACTTAATGCATTTTAATGTTGTCTCTTTGAGCGGCCTTGCATGGTTACTAACGGACCATTATCTGGCCTGGAGGAGCCTCTTCTTGTATCTTTCCATGGAAAAGATCGCAAGAACACAAATCTCCATATAGAATATAAAGTTTGGATTTAACTTTCTATTATTTCAGCATAGTTTAATTTACTTTTCTTTTCACCTGTAGAAAGTTACACAGTGCACCTTTAAAAGAGATATTTTAAGATACTCTGTGGTTTGTATATAATATTTGTCTTAATTCATATGAATAAAATACAGATTTTTGTCTGTATTTTGGCCCTTTTCTTATAGTTTTCATTCATAACTTGGGTGTTGGGTGTTTTATAAGAACCATACCTGCTGAGTGTCTGATTTGAACTAACCCAGCAGAAACCTGACTCCTGGCCTCTCGCTGGAATAGTTGGCATATTTGGGAAACATTAGGACAATTAAACAGGATGGGATTACAGAGCCACACTGGTGCTTATGAAGGAAACCAAAACATGCCATTATCAGACAATCTGTGCTGGCATTCTCCACCATTCAGCTACTCACATCTGCAGGATCACACCATTCAGCTGCTCATATCTGCAGAATCACACCATTCAGCTGCTCATATCTGTGCGGGATCATAACGTAAACTGTGGACCATGCAGGTGTTCAGACAGCACAACATGGGGGAGATTCTAAAGAACAATGACTATCTTTCACTTACAGGTGTTTTTACTGGAAAAGCAAAGATTCAGATAGAACTTGACCATAAGCTGTTCAGACCATGGATCTGTTATATTCTCTGGAGAGGACATTGCTGCTTGTGTCTGTTGTAAATCAGCCCCGATGGTCGCTCCATTATTACTGCAGCAAAAATCCATTTACAGGCTAGAAAGCATTTTTTCTCTAGAGCACAATGCAAACACAAACTGCTCATGTCCGGCAGAAACAGCATCTGCAGCTTTAAAAACGGATTTTGCGGCAATTCTGACCTTGTTTCACATCATAAACTTTTTTTCTGATTCAAAATGTTTTAGTTTTGTATAAAACTACTTTTTAAGCTATAGCTTTGATTACCACTGCTCGCTCAGTAACTCCTGCTCTGATTGGTCCAAAGGGACTAAGGACAGAAGAAGGGCTTAAAGACAGAAGGAGGGTCTAAGGACAGAAGGAGGGTCTAAGGACAGAAGGAGGGTCTAAGGACAGAAGGAGGGTCTAAGGACAGAAGGAGGGTCTAAGGACAGAAGGAGGGTCTAAGGACAGAAGGAGGGTCTAAGGACAGAAGGAGGGACTAAGGACAGAAGGAGGGTCTAAAGGTGCTTTCAGACCAAACGCGACCACGCGAACACTTTCAATGTTATGTCTATGTGTAGGCGCGATTTCGCACGACCAGAGCGGCGCGGAGAGTCTACTACGACCGGCGCGAGCGTTTAAGGGCAGACGGGCGTCTAATAAGCGCGACCAACATGTGAAGAGCAAAGTGACAGTGTTAACGACCAGTACTACACCTGGAAGGCCCGTGCAGACATGGACAAGAGAACTAATCCTCTTGGTATCAGCCTCATACACCACTGTCTCTTAACTATGTCAAATAAGCCCTGTGCTCTCCATTCACATCGCTCATTTCGTTGCTCTGATTGGCGGCACATGAGGACGCTCCTCCGCTGACAGACACATACACATGAATAGGATTTCAGGCGAAATTTGCCATTCATCGCCTCCTATCTACACGGGCCATGAGGGCGGACGAGCGTCCATGCGCGAGGCGCGAGCAAGTGACAGTACGTGGTTCAAAACGACAAGTACTCCGACTTTAACATGATCAGGCTTCTAAGTTATGAACTTATTCTTACCAAAAGCTGCACAAACATAAAAAACACATAACGTGTGACTGAGACTCACCCTGTGGCTCCACAAAAGAAAAAAAAAGATCGTATTTAGAAACTTTAGTCCAGGGATTTCTCTCGTTTGTACATCCTGTGCTGTCAGTGTTTATGATTCATAAAACTCCTTGATTCTGACAAAAACAAGCGGCTCTTTTGGCCAAATAAACTTTATATCCACAGCAAAATAAACGCGATGTCCGAGACAAAAATAGCCTGCTCATTCGACTGAACCGGATTTATATACTGTCATTCCATAGGTTGACACAGCATATCTTGTGGCGCATGTGTAAAGCGCAGGGTTGGAATACCAGAGTCCGGGGTTCAATTCCCACACGGGCAAAATTTAATTGTCTTTTTTTTTCTGCACTTATGCATATATTAAATAAAAATATAGTGTTTGTTTTGTGTTTTAAAACGATAATACAATGTGTTTGTACAGAAAATAGGATTCTTAAAGTTTAAGATTGGCATATCAGCTACAGATACAAATGTCTTTATCAGCTGTTTTGTGGCCTGGGGTCGAACTCACGCACCCGCGGACTCTTCACACCAGAGTCCAGTGCGTTATCCACTCGACCACTTCACATCAGACTTGCATGACGCTCTAAAATAGAGAGTCACAGATGCCGTGGCTGCATGAACACGCCGCGGTTTGAAAGCTGCAAGTTGGTCGCGCGAGAAACGCGACTAATTTCGAATATATAAGCGGCCACCGCGGGGCGTCTGACGCGAGTTGACGCCTCCGGTCTGAAAGCACCTTAAGGACAGAAGGAGGGTCTAAGGACAGAAGGAGGGTCTAAGGACAGAAGGAGGGTCTAAGGACAGAAGGAGGGACTAAGACAGAAGGATGGTCTAAGGACAGAAGGAGGGTCTAAGGACAGAAGGAGGGTCTAAGGACAGAAGGAGGGTCTAAGGACAGAAGGAGGGTCTAAGGACAGAAGGAGGGACTAAGGACAGAAGGATGGTCTAAGGACAGAAGGAGGGTCTAAGGACAGAAGGAGGGACTAAGGACAGAAGGAGGGTCTAAGGACAGAAGGAGGGTCTAAGGAAGAAGGAGGGTCTAAGGACAGAAGGAGAGTCTAAGGACAGAAGGAGGGTCTAAGGACAGAAGGAGAGTCTAAGGACAGAAGGAGGGTCTAAGGACAGAAGGAGGGTCTAAGGACAGAAGGAGAGTCTAAGGACAGAAGGAGGGTCTAACGACAGAAGGAGAGACTAAGGACAGAAGGAGGGTCTAAGGACAGAAGGAGGGTCTAAGGACAGAAGGAGGGTCTAAGGACAGAAGGAGGGACTAAGGACAGAAGGAGGGTTAAGGACAGAAGGATGGTCTAAGGACAGAAGGAGGACTAAGGACAGAAGGAGAGTCTAAGGACAGAAGGAGGGTCTAAGGACAGAAGGAGAGACTAAGGACAGAAGAAGAGTCTAAGGACAGAAGGAGGGACTAAGGACAGAAGGATGGTCTAAGGACAGAAGGAGGGACTAAGGACAGAAGGAAGTCTAAGGACAGAAGGAGGGTCTAAGGACAGAAGGAGGGACTAAGGACAGAAGGAGAGTCTAAGGACAGAAGGAGGGTCTAAGGACAGAAGGAGGGTCTAAGGACAGGAGGGTCTAAGGACAAAGGAGGGACTAAGGACAGAAGGAGGGACTAAGGACAGAAGGAGTTATAAGGACAGAGGAAGTCTAAGGACAGAAGGAGGGTCTAAGGACAGAAGGAAGGTCTAAGGACAGAAGGAGAGTCTAAGGACAGAAGGAGGGACTAAGGACAGAAGGAGGTCTAAGGACAGAAGGAGGGTCTAAGACAGAAGGAGAGACTAAGGACAGAAGGAGAGTCTAAGGACAGAAAGGAGAGTCTAAGGACAGAAGGAGAGTCTAAGGACAGAAGGAGGGTCTAAGGACAGAAGGAGAGTCTAAGGACAGAAGGAGAGTCTAAGGACAGAAGGAGGGTCTAAGGACAGAAGGAGGGATTAAGGACAGAAGGAGGGTCTAAGGACAGAAGGAGAGTCTAAGGACAGAAGGAGAGTCTAAGGACAGAAGGAGGGTCTAAGGACAGAAGGAGAGTCTAAGGACAGAAGGAGGGTCTAAGGACAGAAGGAGAGTCTAAGGACAGAAGGAGGGACTAAGGACAGAAGGAGGGTCTAAGGAAAGAAGGAGAGTCTAAGGACAGTAGGAGAGTCTAAGGACAGAAGGAGGGTCTAAGAACAGAAGGAGAACAAAGAAGAAAAAAATCAATGGGAGAAGAGTTTTTAGCTCCATGTTTACGTCTGCGTGTCTGGAGTATGTTTCAGTGGAGCTGGACATACGTCTGTGTTTACATTCCTGTGTCGGTTCAGAAGAGTCTGCTGTGAGAAGCTCAAATACACAGAGCTTCTATAAACCATTACAATCATTAATATGTCACACCGACTGCTCAGCACTGCCCCTGGAGACTGGACAAGATCACACACACACGACTTAAAAAACAAATCTTACAACACATCCACAAAAGTGTATTGGAGTTTTCGATAATGTGGAATATTTTTGTGCAATAAAATGTACAAATTATTCAAAAAAGAAGAGAAACAGAGCATTTTGCAGGGTTGACAAAGCTCCATGTTTATGAAAATAATAAATATCTGCTGCTGAAGAGACTTGAGGTGAATCAGGAGTGAGCTACGACTGTACTTTGGAAATGATGTCGTTTTTTTAATCCAGGATTTAACCCAACTTAATCCCGCCTCCTTAAAGTGATAAGCCCCGCCTCTTTATAGTAACAACACTAGATAGAAAAAACAATATCTTAAATAAGCCTGCCTGGTTAATAAACATATAATTTATCGGGCTTTAAGCAGTCTAAATGTTTACTTGGTTTGAGTGATTTTGAACATTTAAAAAATGAGATTTGCCATTAGAACAAGATATTTATGTGACCTAAGTGAGTATAGTATGTTTCAGTAAAGCTGGACATACAGGAAGTCCTCAGAGACGACTGTTGTTGTAATTTTGGGCTATTCAAAAATAAATTGATTTGATTTGATATGACCGGTTTCTACAAATTTCCCATTTTAATTTAATTTTGTAGATTCACAGTAGTTGTAAATATAAATGATGATCTAAACTGATGACGTCACACTAGGGACATTTTTTATTTGATCATAACGAACATATTTTAATGACTCTGTGAACATAACCAAATCTAACCAGATTTCACCAACAATTTGGTTGTTTTCATTTAGATTTGTATGAAGTTTGTATTGTGTTTTGTTAAGTAAATATGTAGAGGGCGATCCACAACTGTTACCTAGCAACCACATTGTAAATAGGGGTCAAAACTCACATAAATGAAGCAGACGTCATGATTTGACAATGACAATATTTTGTAACACTTACACTGTTAAATTGTTGTTTACACTCTGTCGTGTGTAAAGTGTCTTTTTGACGACACGTGTGGAGGATTCTGTTTTCAAACTCATTTCTTCCTGTAGTTTTTAGCTTTTATTTGTCATTTTTTTCATAATTTGCAACTTTACTGCTGTAAAACTGTGATCAATATTTACCACAAAGACTATCACACCAAAATAAGTAAAGTAGAAAAATGTGATAATCTATCATTTGGGCTTTATTATTTCCTAATTATAACGCCATGGAAACTGACTCTTGAACTGTAAGTTTAGAAAAGGGCTGTAGTAAAGATCTTTAAAATGATGTACTTCTGTAGTAGTTAGAAAAGTAGATTTTTTTTTGCAGTTACTTTGTGTATTCTACTCAAACACGCCAAATAAAATAGTTTGTTACAGTTGTTTAAGTTACAGCTACGGCCTATTTTAAGCATCATAACAACAATGTTATTGAGATTTGTGTGGGATTGAGATTGTTCTATAGGACTGATAACTGTCCAGAAAGATTTAGACTTTGTTTTACAGAAGTTGTGGGCAGTTATGTTTCCCTGAGGACCATATTCAATTCTAAACAAGTGGACGAAGGCCGGACTTAGTGATCGGCCAAATGAAACGGGCGTTCCAAAACAGTCCAGAAGCTTCGAAGCGCATGCGTTTTGAAGCAGTGCTCCGAAACGTGATTCAAAACCCCAGTCACGTGACCTAGATGTTTCATGAACTGCAGTAGTTTTGCGAGTGTTTCACTAGGAGGCTTGTGGTTCGAACAGGAGTTTGATTGACAGTGTTTTGAACGAACCACGAAGCAGGACAAGCTGTGCCAATCCACTCCAAAAGGTTTAAATGAAAACTTAGCGCGTCTGTCCCTGGTCTGTCCTTGTGGGTTTGTGAGAGGCGAGAGTAGCGATTTTGAGATGGATTTTGACCATGATATTTGATAGTAGGCCAGGCCTAGTTAGCCTGATAGTTAGTTTGTTAGGAGTTTATAGTTACATTTCAGTTATATAGACATACACTGACACATTGTTAGCAGTAATAAATCCGTGTCTGTGAAATGCGCTATACAAATAAAGATTACTTACTTACTTACTTACTTACTTACTTACTTACTAATAACATTCAATAGACACACAGCATAATACGATAGGCTATCTTGCCAGGTAGGGTTAGAAAAGATAATTGTTGTTGCAGATATTAGCAGAGATACACTTATGAAAGGCTCATGTTTTTAAACCAATGCATCAGTAACATGTACACAGAAACACAGAGTTCATTTAGTTTTGATTTGAAGGCCAAATATGGAGAGAAACATGTTTATAAAACCAAGATTATCTGCACCAATTTATAGCTAAACAGCTTATGTGAACATTTATTTGGAATTTAACAACGATTGAGCGGTCAACAAATAATATTCAGTAGCTTTAATTAAACGTTTTATTTTACAAACAGAAAGCCATCCATGTCACACACGCAGAAGTGAATCTAATCATGACACTTCACCACTAGAGGTCACTGCTGGGAGGGTTTCCAATCACGTTTCGGAACTTCGAAACATTTGGTTCAAACGTTTTACTGCTTCATGGGGCTTCACTTTGCCCATCACTAGCCGGACTATTTCATTCATTTGAGTCATTGCTTTGTACATTCAAATGTGAATACTGTCTGAATTAAATAATAAATAGTTGTAGTTCTCATCAGAAGCCAAATACAGCGCTGTGATTGGCTGAGCTTGGGTGGTCAACCCTAGTTTCACTTGCTGTTGTAAAAAGAAATGCATAAGCTATAATTGCATGTCAATATAACCATGTGGATTCATTAGAGGAAATGGTTAGATTTAAACCTAAACTGTGTTTGCAGTGTGAAAACACCTCTTTTAATTACTAAGCCAATCAAAAACAAAAAAACAAAAGAAAGAAAGATCAACTCTAATTCCCAAAGTCGGCCGCATCTGGCCCCTTGGCCACAGTTTGCCCAGGTCTGTCTTACAGGATAAAAACATTTCCAGTTGGATTGTGATTTTGTCAAACAAGATTTTAACTTTGTCCAAGAAGATAAAAATATATATATCCAGTAGGATTTTGGCATTGTCCAATAGGATAAAGAAATGCCCAATTAGGATCAGATACTGTCCAGTAGGATTCTGATAGATATCCTATAGAATTGTCTTTGTCTTATTAGATCCAATTGGATTTTTTAACCAGGGCAGTGGCTTTTATTATTATTATTTTTTTGACCAAGAGAGACCAGGCATGTCCTGTACTTATTTTAGCATAGTACTAGATTGTATGCTTAGTTCACTGGCATATCCTATCTAAAGACCGTTAAAATATACTGATATTAAGACGTATGTAACTTCCACACAGTTCTAGTCCAAACTATAGCATCTCTAACAAGTTCAACAAGTGGTAAACCTGCTACAGAAATCCTCCAGTCCATTCCCAACCACAGAGCGTCTCATATCTCATCATCTCAACACGTTTCCAGCCAGACGCGGTGAATAAATAAAAGTGTTCTTACCAGACGTGGAGCAGCGTGCAGCCTGCCTCTGTACTGGTGGAAGTAAGTCTGGATCACACACACCCTCTTATCCATCCTCACGGCCCCATGTCGACAGCTCGGCGCA
>CM076401.1:2613844-2627082 GCA_038363315.1 Mugilogobius chulae
CTCACAACGGACACTTTAAAGCGCCATTTATCTACCTGTTTTTCCTTTAGGCACTCCTGCAACAAAACACTGTTCTGTCAACCACAAACTCTACAATTTAGTGGACGTTGGGCTGGAGGCTCTGCAGGAGACAGATTGAGTACAGGTAGAAGTACAAGCCGGCAGTCTGAGAGTGCTGACATGCTTCATCCGACTGAAAGCCTTCACAACGGGCACTTGACAGGCAGAGCTAAGCAGGAACTGTAGGAACAGAAGGACAAAAGTGATGGAAGAGACCTTCTTGGAGGAATTATATAACCATCAGAGTCAACTTCACAAGAAAGTATGAATTCAGGAGAGCATGATAATGCACAGTGTGCGAGAGAGCTCGAGGTAAGGTTTTAAGTGTGTGGAGCGGAGTGTCGTCAGCAGTCTCGGTCAGATGCTCTCCTCAAACACTATCCCGACAGTCTGAATGGAACTGATATATGCACTATTCAGTGGAATCGACAGTTAAATGTCTGAGCCCAGAAGAAGTACGGCGGGATCATATCAATCGTGCAGCATCTTCCAGTCTGGTCTTGTCAGAGAACTATAAACAAGCAACGCTGTACGCGATAATGTCCTTCATTTGGCTCTCTCTCATGAGCCTACGCTCTTGTCGCGGCCGTTTATCCAAAGTCTTAGGCCAAAAACTCGAGAGTCGAGTCGATTCCTCGTGATAACGTGCAAGCGGTTGCGTCTCTGCGAGGCGTAGGGGGGTGAAATTCAACCTACCCCTATAGACATAGCCACGGATCCAGAGCGCATCAGATTGGTAGGATACTTGCTGGCAGGAAATATAAAGACGAGGCTTGTGACAGAAACACACAAGTCGCATACAGACCACAGTAGACTCCTGCAAACCATACTCGATTGCACGTATCGCTCCCGACAGAATGGAATAAGACACGAATATTGTATTTAGATGGCAGATAAGTTACCATTGTTTCTATTACAATGTGACGTGGTGTTCTTCGTGCCTTTTCACTGTTTGTCTTTATGAAAACTACGCGGAAATAGAGTTTTGGTATAGGCAAGATAAAGTGTAGTACACAGTGTTCATTTGGGGGAATCGCACACGTCTTATATCAGGCACCAGATCAGATCAAGTCTTTGGCCCTAAAGGGTCGAAGTCAAGTCCCGAGTGCAGATATTGGTGTACTTTTCCCTCACTCCCAAGTGGAGTCGAAAGTGTTCTCGTGATTAGTATCAGTAATTCTCCTCTAAGACCGGTATATGGGCAGCTACCCTTGGGTATTTATCACATCTTAATCATTGATTTTTACGTGGGAAGCTTGCGCCCGTCGTCATCAAGTAAATATGCAGAGGCAACATGTGTCTTATGTGCGAGAAACAAGAGGTTTGGTTATTCTTCACAACGCCAGTGTGTACGGGCGAACATATCTCGTAAGAAGACTTCCTTGCATCTTTCGTGTCCCGGAGTCTTGTCGTGTATGGGTTTGGTGCGCGTTTCTGTTATTTTGGGCCTCCTTCCAGAGCGCTCCTCTTCAGCCAAAAGTCCCTCCACCACGTCTCACGGGCGTCGCTTCCCCGTCACCAGAGTCCGGATCAACGTCAGGATGTTGTGTGAAGTAAGTCTGAGGGAAGAAAAGAAAACAGTGTTATAATCAGTCTAAGGATCATTTGCATGAGTTTTTAGTGGCATGCCCAAGCCGCGGTTGGAGGAGGTGGACCAGAGCACAACATGGTTACTCATGTACACGCACAACTTCAACATACAAGCCCATTGAGCACTGGTGTTTCTCACAAAAAGAAGTACTACAATAAACTCTGGCCCAAACTCCGTGGATTTGCGCTTACCTTGAGATAGCACTATGAGAGAAAAGTTATAAAGTCTCTTATCTCTGTCTCCTCATTATTTCTAATCCAAAACCTGACAGAGAAGCTTGCATCACAAGCACAACTTAGGTCTGCCTCATGATATTTAAGATATAACGGCCCGCTGAACTTATTTTTGCCGCGACATGTAACAAACAGCTCCAGAGGATGAGGTCACCAGCCTGTGGCTCGGTCACTTGTGAAGGTGGCCGTACCTGCCTGTGTGGCCATACCTGCTCGTCAAAGCCTGATGTCGTCACTAAGGCCTGGTACTTAGTACTTGGATGGGAGACCGCTGGAACACCAGGTGCCACAGTGGGACGTCAGGAGTGGAATGTCGTTGTGTCCTTGGGCAGACACTTAAGCTATTTTCATACTTGACGCATCCGCGAGGACCGCGAGGGTTCATTTTTGCAGACTTTTAATGGCAGCTCTCTACCACCCACTACAAGCAGCCGCTTGAAACACACAGAAACTATAAACACTGTCAGCTGCTCCGCTCTAGTCTAATTTCTGTGCAGACTTCACGTGCGGGAGGCATTATCCAAGCTTTAACCCACATTGCCTCAGTGTCTGTGTACACTGGGTGAGTGGATCCCTGATTGTGAAGCACTTTGAATGCCTGTAAGATGGAAAAGCGCTATATAAATAGAAAACATTGAATTTTCTGCAATCAGACTTGACCACGGTACGGTTAAAAAACCCTAGTTTACAGTAAGTGCACCTTATAGACATGTTAAGCCTAGTTCCTTTTGAAGGATAAATACAATACTATATTTTTTATTACTGTTTGAAAACTTACTTTTTTTAAAGAACCTAAGAATGTTTTCAATGAAAAACTCTGAATGAATTTGGTTGCAAACATGTGTAAGAAGGAGAAGTCTTGATGTTTTTTGACCAGCCCGCTGATCAAAAATGCAGAGGGCTTTGCGTCAGTGGCTTTGCTCACTGACATATTGGCTGTAGCTTTAGCCTTTTGCTAGGTTTCAAAAGGTTATAGAACATGCATGTCCAAACTCTGGCCTTCGGACCAAATTAAACATTGATCATCAAACTATTTTGTTGTTTAAAATGGCAATAAATAAATGTGGCGTTTTGGGTTTCTATTAGCAAACATTTTTGAGATAATTATCAGTCTAAATAAATAATATTAACTGCACACTTACAAATAATGGTTTAAAAACATGTAATTTTGTCCTGCACATGAATAGTTGCGCTAAAGGTACGAAGTGGACAATGACAACCGTATCCAGACGTTTGAACAGATCCATGAGTTTGACAAACACACGTCCTGACTCCTGGGTGACTCCTCAGTGTCTCTCTGCTTGTTAGTGACTGAAGTGTCCTGTCGTCAGCTCTTCTGCCGCTTCAGTCTGACACGTATCGACTGTGATGATGGATGAAGTGTGTCCTCTTAAAACACGGCTCCGTCTGCACTCACACTCACACGATGACAAATGGAGACATGGACAATACAGACTAATCGTTTCACCCTTGCTTGGACACAACATTGATGGACTGGTTATTTAAAGATGGAGCACAATGTCAAGTTCTTCATCTCTTATTCATCTGATGCTCTGGTTATTCACAGACGTAACTGTTGTTCTATGAAGTCTGGATCAATGTTTTTTCTCTTTAAATTTCTATAATGGATCAATAATGAGACAAAAGATTATGTTCATGTGATCTCATATTATTCTACAGACCAATAATGTTACAGTCGTATGGCAGGTTTACACAATTAGCACATTTTACCTTGTTAAATGTCTTTCTAAGTCATTGTGTTGGTTACATATGTATTTTTGGGGCAAATACAGTGACTGCAACTTCCCCGTCTTGACCCCATCCTGACTGAATTACTCTCCTGAGAACTCTGGCTCTTGGATTTATTTTATTTCTTAGCAAAACACATGTGCTAACATGTGCTTAGCTGCCTTATTTCAATCTTAAAATATGCAAACATTTTAAAATAAATAAATAATGTTAAGTTTCGATTCAGTTGGCTAGTTTAGTTACACAAGAGAGTGTAGGGCAGTGAAAGTCGATCCAAACCCCCGTCTCTTTATATGAACATTACCATCAGCTGCAAGCGCAAAACTACAGGCTCAATCTGCAAACGTTATGTGCGCAAACTACAAGCGTGAATACGAGTTCAATCTACGAGCAATAGTTTTATATGCAGCAGCAAGAATTCAGGACAAAAATTGATAATGCGGCTCCTGAACGTGTGCACTCAAAGAGGGAAGAGATAGAGCAGATGGGAGCAGGAGGAGGAGGAGCTCACGCTGTGTTGTCCAACCTGCAGCAGTTTGTTTGTTTGTTGATGTGAGTCAAAGGAAAGCCGACTGTCTCCCCTCAGTGTTACCATGGTAATCGCTTATAGGCAACACTAGTTTGAAGCACTTTTGTGAAGTTGTAGCCACAATATTTTATTTTTAAATACAGTGTTACTGTTTATAACTTACATTTTATTAAAGAATTATTGCAATATTAAAGAAAGTATATTGACCCTATTTTGTCCCGCCCACTTTTCTAGGAAGTGCATTTCCTGTTAAGCTCTGATAAGGTAGCTAACATGTTTGTTTGTCTGCAGATGTACTGACAGTTAAAATAAACCCATCAATTGCATTCTACAGGCTATATGCAGTTAAACAGGAAGTGCACTTCCAAGAAAAGTGGGCGGGACAAAATAGGGTCAATAGGTTAAGTGTGTTTCAATAGACTAGTCTAAAGATCAGATTTTTCAACATTAAATAAAACAATGTAATCCATCTGCTGTAGGGGAAGCACTATCGCTGAAGTTACTTAGGTCTGCTTTAATTTGATTAAAAAAATAATAATACTTGTTGTAAAAATTTACAGGTTTATTGCATGGTTACTAGGCAACTAATGTGTGGTGTCAGATCAGATTTTAACAGGTAATATACAATACTTTTCTTAAGTTCTTTTCTACATTTTCTTATTTTGGTCAGTAGGTTGGATTTTGTGTATTGCAAGGCTATTGTTACTAAGCTAAAAGTTTAATTATTCATGACAGTTGAACTCTGATAAAGCCATTATAAAAAAAAATAATAATAATAATTCAACATTATTTTTTCCTGCATGACGAAACACCCATTGTATCAGGATTTGTATTGTATCGAAAGGCTTTTGACAACACTCATTCCTGTAGAAAAGGCCTGTGGATTGTATGAGTGCTAATGCTGATAAAGTGTTTAAGCGTAGCCTCACCGCGCTCATGAGAGAGTCCAGGACGCTCACGGCAAACGCAGTCCCACAGGCGAAAGGCTGCGTCAGGTACAGCTCCGTGTCCGGGTCGTCGTCATCGTCCTGGTCCAGAAACTGCACGTTCGAGTCGTTCACTGAAGAAGAAGAAACAGAAGATGATATGTGAGATTAACAAGAATACTTCTGTAGAGAAAGGAAGTGGAAAAGAAAGTGGACAAGCAGCAAAACTGTAGCAAAGAAAAGTGATCAACAGTGAAGCAGAAGCATGGAGTGTTTTACAGGAGTCACAGCTGTTTCTCATGGTTTGAACATTTAAGACATAGAGCGATGCTAAACTGTCCCATAGTCAGTCAGTTTATATTAGTGACATGTATTTATCTTTTAACCTTTTGGCTGCTAACTGAGCCGTCTCCAGAAGCTGCTGCACTAACATGATTTGTTGATGTCTAATTCTACAAGTATTTATTAATGTTTGTTTAAAGAATCATACATTTGAATAGTATGAAACATTTAAATATGCCCTACTTTATTCAGTGTTACCAACATCCCCACATTTTGCCTCATTTTCATGAGCTGAACACCAAACATAAACCATTTTTTAAAACAACAAAATACCAATTTTATTCAAATATTGTTCACAAACAGTGTCGAGCGTAACTCATTAAAAAGTACTCCTTACAGTCCTTTTTTGAGTAACTAAGCAATGTAGCTCACCACTTGTTGAAAGTTGACAATATACTATTAGTTACAATCTGAGTTATTTGCGTGTTTAAATGAACTGCATTAATGTTCTAATGAAAACAACACTTCAGGATCAAAACAAGTTTGACGGTGAATCTGCTGCGTAGAAGACTTTCTGAGACACATGTTCACTTCATTCAAAGGTTAAACAAATATTATGATTATTATTGTATTATGTGAGTTTAGCTCGAAATCACTCAAAGTTGTGTAACTCTGTAAAACTGTAATACACATATATTACATTTTCCTCCCTGTAACTAGTGATATATAAAGTATAACACGTGTAATGTCTGTCTTTATCTGTGTTAGTAAGAACTTCTCCTTTGCTGAGATGATCCATCCAACACTCTCACAGGTGTGACATATCAAGATGTTAAATAGACAGACTATATTACACAGGTTTGTTTTAGGCTGGTCACAATAAAAGTATTAAGACTAAAGTCTGATAGACACAGATCTCACTGACATCATTTATTCAATGAACCAGAGCAGTGAGATGTGCCCTCATCAAGATGTGCACACGTCTGCCAGTGTGACAAGTGAGCAGTGCACTAACATCACACGAAAAAGCAAGAAGCAGAGTCAATCATCTTTTTCCAATAAAAAAGCAGACAGCCAGGCGTCGCTCCTCAGCTCACACAGTGAGTGTTCTGGTCCTCAACAGTCCAAAACTTGCCCCGTGTCCAGTCGCTGTCAGGCCTCCATATGAGAAATATGTTGTTAGTCCTTACTCGTCAGTCCTGGAACAGACGTGCACTGGACGAGGTCTGTGCACGCTGCTGCTTTGAGCTTCACAAACGTTTTAAGCAATTCTTGGGTAAGTTTCATGTTCACACACATTGGGTCTTTTTTATTTAGGCCGATATGACAGAATGTTGTTGGAGGCAAAAAAAAAAACTCTTTGAGGCAAGTCTTACGTAAGATACCGATTACTAATAATAATAACAACAAAAACTTCTTGCACTGCTCCACTGTCATGTTCTGCAGATTTATAGGTCTGGTTTACTAAGTTAACTGTGTTCAAGACAAAACACGCACTTGTCTGGAGTTCATAGTGACCAACACACAAAAACATCTCTTCACGCCAATGCCAAGACATAGACCAGGGGCAAGATATGGCCCTGTATGTCTGAGTGTGTTCAATGACTTTATCTCCAAGAGGATCTCACAGTTTATCTGACTGGATGTATAGATTTACATGAGCAGCTGTTGTTCTCTGCCCACACTCCATCCTTCAGAAACAGTGATGTTTAGCCTCATGCGTTTTATCCACAGCCTCCTTCAGATCACCACTGTTTACCTGCTGAGCTTTTGTACGCTGCAATTACTTTTACTCAAACATTCAAAACCCAATCGCACAAGCCGCACTGACTCTCCTTTGAACACATTTCTGATTCCAGACTTGTAATAATGTAAAATTCAACAGCTGCAGCTTCAAAACCCAAATCCGAGGCAGTGGAGATCTGGGAAACTCTTGGACTTTATGATCCAACAGTGAAAAAAAATCACAAACTCCTCCGCAAGATCAAAGATGAGAAAATAAAAGACAGAGATTTTGCTTTGAGGAATTGCAAACTGGACATGACAGACAATTTGAGCAGAAGTTAAAAACGTGGAGAGACAAAAGCGCTTGTGCAGAGAGGTTTGATGACGCTCTTACCCAGCTCCGTGATCATTTGAATGCTGGTCCCGCTGCTCTTATCCGGACTGAACGAAATCACAGGCAGTTTTTTGCCCGTTTGGCTAAAGGCGCTGGAGAAATGTTACACGTCAACAACGAGGCAAACAAACAGAGCTTTCTCTGGTGAGTTTTAAGGGTGAATGCGATCAGCAAGCAAATCCACAGATCAAAAAACTAGTGTCTAATAAAAAAAATGCAAAGTGTAAGTCAAAATGAATGTCATAGTTGTAAAATATTCAAGAAAAGGCCACATTTTTTCCAGTTTGTGTGATTTATTTCTTATTTAACCTAGTTCAGTTATTATTTCTATCTATTATTATTTGTATCTAAGTATGAAAATGTATTGCTTTATAGGACACATTAAGACAAAATCAGCTTGCTCCAACTCAAGGCACGGGCGGGAACTACAAAAATATTCTATATGGGAATGTTTAGTGTCACTTCATAAGTTCAAGGGGAAAAAAATTTTGTTTTTTTAATAGATTCAGCCTATTTTCACTAAAAACACCTGACTAAAATCATCTAATATTCAAATGAAACGGTCTCTGGACCGTTTGGGCACAAACAGTTGGATCTGTGCATGGAACTTCAGTTGGCTTGTTTATGTTCAAAATAGCTAACTTCTGTACATACAAGCATTCCTGTTCAGTTCATTTCTATGAGGTTTCCGCTACACCAGCTTAAAACGATAATATACTCAGAAGATCAGACAGTGACAGTGAGTTTGTGATGAATGTTACAGAATCACGTTAAAGTCTTCACAAGTCAAAAGAATAAATCACCAGAGGACACTTGTGTGTTTAAAAAGAGAAGTGTTTGGTCTAAATGCTAAGGCTAACAAGAAATGGTCGTATGTACAGAAGTTAGCTATTTTGAACAAAAACAGTCTGGACTCTTCGAAAGCTGTGTTCCTGTAGTTTAGTCTTTGATTCTACTTGACTCTTATCATAATTGAGAACAAGCTCTGCACAGAAAAAAACACAAACTGCCTGGATTCATTGGTAAAGATAATGCTTGTATTTAGAACCTGAATGACACTAGTTTAGACATATTTTGAGTTTTGGCAATTCCTCTTTAAAAGTAATTTAACTAAAATAAGTTAAGGGGCCTGTAACACATTAAACAAGTTTAGTTAAAAAGATTAATGTATTACCGAGTCTTGCATCGGTTTTCGAACTGCAACAGATTTAAAAGTGTGGATAAATTGGCACTATGCAACTTTCTGGAGGTGAAAAGTTCTGTACAATCAGTAGAAAAAAAAGGGATAAAATGATTCTTCAGAAAATTCTTTTTGGTTAAACATATGTATTATGCATTATTGACAAAAATACAGCTAAAGAAGCTGTTTTTCGAGTGAAATATGCAAGAAGGGCTATTCCTTTCTCAGAGCAAATCACACATTAATGTATTTAGAACTAGAAAAACTGCCATTTGAATTATTGTACTGAGGTCAGTTCATCTTATATGAGTGGAAGAGTCCTAAACCTAACATTAGGTTTATTTAAATAAAAAAAATTAAAGCGTGCCTAAATACGCATTCTAGTATTAAAACAATAACAACCACAGCAGGAGCAGTATTAGTACAACGTACCCAGCTCAGTGATGATGGGAATGTTGGCTCCTGTTGTGACCGAAGTCTGTCGGACTAAACCGTGAACCGGGCTGTTTTCTGGAGACGAGCGGTCCATCCCTGGAGGAGTGAAGCCTGGACACACACAAACACAAACACAAACAAACAACATTTATAACACAATCAACGCCAAAGCAAAAATACTGAAAAATATGAGGTAGAAAAAGGGTCTCAGGGTTCAGCTAGTATTTTCAGTCATTCACATTAGGTAAACACAGGTAAAGATTTTTTTATTGTTTTATTGTTCTTTTTATATTTGATGCAAAAAATGGTGTCACAGTGCAATAAATATAGCAATAAATAAATATAAAGCAGCACAATGACCCATAAATGACTCAAAGATTATTTTTTATTTATTTTATATTTTTTCGGCCGATACCGATATTTGGCCCTCTGCTCTGGTCAATAACCAATAACTACCGATACCAATAATTATATTTTAAAGAAGACTAAGTGACACTTTGGGTTAGTTAAATGTCTTTGTTAGTTTGTGTGATGGTTACAAATGTATTTTCTTCACATTTGAAGCAAACGTCTGCTCTCTGCTGCCTCCTGCTGGAAAACCTACAGCTCTTTTACTTTACATTTGACAGTGTGAAAAAAAAAATAACATAAGGAAAAAACTATCAGACCGATACCAGTACCAATATATCACCCATCCCTAGTTTTTGCCTGTTAAAGTTGGGGTAACTAACTTTTTTGTTGTAAATAAGTAAACTTTGTGGTTTCTATTAAAAAGTATATGATAAATGAAGCACTTTGTGAAAAAATTAGACCAAAGTGTACAGTCTGAGTTCAATAACAAAGAATTTAGTTCTAATCAGAGCAGAATGCAGCGCTCTGATTGGCTGAGATTGTTTGGTCTTCTTCACTTTCACTTTGTTGTTTGTAAAAAGAGGTTTTATAACCTATAAATACAACCAAAATGAAGATATTAACCATGCGTTGAAGGATTTATGAGAGGAAGTTGTCAGATTTAAAACCTAAATCTTGTGTGCAGTGTGAAAATCAGCTACTCAACCTTTAAAGGGGCACTGTGATAATTTTAATTATCACATATAGTTCACAAACATTAAATCATATTTATTCTTTACAACATGAATACTTAAGAGAGCACTGTTAACCAATCCACGTCACTTGTGATACATTTATAACTTATTTGAAATGTTTATTACGGGCCGGAATGTGAATATTGACGCTAGATGTCAGCATGGTAGATAGGCAAAATGCACTGGATATGCTCCCCCTGGTGTTCAAAAGTGGACAATACTTGGATCACTTTGTTTATTTATTTTTTCTTACACAGTGCCCCTTTAAGTTCATTATTAGTTTCATAAACTAAGCGCACATATCAGAGCGATTACAAGACCACATCAAGCTGACAATATTTATTTCCTACACCCTCAATGCTTTAAATGGGTTAATAATGTAGTGTATCTTGAGTAAAACAGACACATCATCAAAACTCAAAACACTGCTTGATCTGTACCAGGCCTTTTTGTCCGTATTTTGACAAGCCTCAATATTAGCTCATCTATAATAAACACGACACGCTATTCATTTTGTTTTCTTTTAGCCGGAAAACCTTTTACCTCCAAATGTTCTGTACAGCGTCGCGAAATTGAACTAAAGTGACGCGAGATTGAATCCAAATCGACGTGACATTGCAGACTGACAACTAAGCACATTAAACCCCACGCTCTCTATGTATAATGCATTATTTGTGTTATTTGAGCTGACTCAGGCGCACCAGGGTCATACATGTATTAAAGCTGTAATCAGATTGGCAGCCATCTTGTTTCTTTCAGGTCGGAGGTCAGAGGTTTCTGAAAGTAAAAAGCACTCAATGCAAACAGTGACCATCGCCGTGGCTGCAGAGGGTCATAAATGAATCATGTCCAGGTTAATTTTTGCAAAACTAAAGTGTGGTGTATAAAGGGGAAGATACAGCTCATAAAAATACAGTTAATAATTTAGACTGAGGCAAACAGGAAGAGGAGAAGAGCCAATCAGAGAGCAGCACTGAGAGTTACGTAGTGCTTCTTTAAGCTACACAATGAAGGGGTTTCGGCCGAGTCTACTACATTAGTTACTAGGCAACGTCCAAGTGATATAATCAAATATTTTGTGTCCGAATGTGCGCCCTAACCACTCTATAGATTACTTCTCAGGGGTCACGTCATTTTGTAGTGGTGTCGAGTGTCCAGCAGGTCTAAAAGTACTCAAAATTTCCCTCAATGCATCTGGAAAAGTGGTGAGCATCGATGGTCAACAGGACGGTAAAAATAGACCACAATTCATTGCGATGATCGGAAAACAAAGCACACAGTATCCAGTCTTTAACTAGACTCAATGAAAGATGATAAAGAAAAGCCATAAAGACACTATCATTAGCTGCTTAGCCGGCTGCACACTAGAGGAGTTTAGGATCTTTTGCAATTATTAGATGTGTCAAAAAAAGAACAGGCCACAGATATAAGAACATTTACAACAATTATTTGTCTGACAGTTGCATTATGTGTCAGAAGAACAGAGACGACACAAACTTGTGGAGCGCAGTATTGAGTTTAGAACAGTGGTGTGTCACGTGATCAAGCGCAGTTTTCATTCATGTGCGTGGTTATAAAAGTGAAACAACAACAATGATGATGAAACGCCAGTGGATTAAAGCAGGTTTGGCAAGGTCACAGGAGAGCGGAGGCTCATTAGAGTTAAGGAGCTGGTAGACTGACACATTGTGGGAGTCAAATGAAAAAGATTAACAGTGTTCCATGTTCTATAGTCTAGGAAAGGTGATTCTCACATAATTTAAGGAGCAGCAAGTGCATTGGAGATGACATGTGTAAAGCTCGTAAAAAATAATCCAGCGCATTGAGTATGTGCACAAAGCTTTACATTTATTTACAGATGATGAGGCAACGTTTCTTCTTAATTTTACATTTTAAAAGCCGCCGTCACAAGACAGATGCACCAGATGCTTCTGTTGTAAAGGTCCTTGCGCTTGTGCAGCAGGTGACCTCACCATGATGCTCCTGACTAATAGTCGTAACAGAGTCGTAGTGACGCACAGACATAAGGAGAGAAACCACAAAAAAATGTCTTGAAATGAAAATCTTTACTCTGATCACGCCTTGCTGAACTCATAGAGGGGAACATCAGGCTTAAAATCAGACCAAAACTCCTATAGTGTGCAAAAGGCTTAGTTTAGGGTGTAAAAGTTGCATTTGCTGTTTAATGTGGGATCCAAGTTAAACCAAACTTATATTATGATTAGTAGTTCATAGATATGTGCATGTCAGACCACTTTTGTGTCCAAAAGACCAAATAAGTCACTGAACAGAGCAGGAGTATGTAGTGATTGAGAGGTTCGGGAACAGGTATGGACGTTCAGAAACAGTGTCAGTGTATAACATGGTTACTAGGCAACTTCCGAGTTTGATGGCATCATTTATAATCAGAAGTAAAGTCTTAATACTAAATAATGGCTGAACTGGGGTGAAATTTGTGAAATGTTTTTGAATTTTTTAAACTGTCATCCAACGTGTTATAGGAACTTTAAATCCGACGTGACTGCAGTCTGAACATGTAGGTCCCATTTTTCTGACTTTTCCAGCAGCACTGTTTCAATCCCAGACTTCCCGCTGCGTGGTACCTTGCGAGTTGGCCTGCAGGAGTCCGATGCTGTCGTCAAACTGCATGGACTTGATGTTGAGCGAGGCCAGATGCACTCTTTGTCCTGCAGCGAGGCGTCGTCGATGTTTGTTCTGATTGGCCGACAGGATCACGCACATGTCACACAGGTTAATGTTGACCGCCCTCAGGTCAGCGCGGCTCAGAGGAGTGCCCTGCAGGAAGAGAGAGAGAGAGAGAGAGAGGGAGGGGGAGAGAGAGGAGAGATGGATGGGAGGAGAGAGAAGAGAGAAGAGAGGGGGGGGGGAGGAAGGAGAGAGAGAGGAGGAGAGGAAGGCGAGAGGGAAGAGAGAGGAGAGGAGAGAGTGAGAGAGGGAAAGGAAGGAGAGAGAGGGAGAGGAGAGAGGGAGCGAGGTAAGAGGGAAAGAGAGAGGGAGAGGAAGGAAAGCGGCATAGAGAGAGAGAGAG
>CM076401.1:2629117-2902901 GCA_038363315.1 Mugilogobius chulae
AAGTAGAAAAACATTGAATTTTCTGCAATCAGACTTGACCACGGTACGGTTAAAAAACCCTAGTTTAAGTGCGCCCTTATAGACATGTTAAAGCCTAGTTCCTTTTGAAGGATAAATACAAATGCATACATTTTTTTATTACTGTTTGAAAACTTACTTTTTTTAAAGATCCTGAGAATGTTTTCAATGAAAAACTCTGAATGAAATTTGGTCGTAAACATGTGTAAGAAGGAGAAGTCTTGATGTTTTTTGACCAGGTCCGCTGATCAAAAAATGCAGAGGGCTTTGCGTCAGTGGCTTTGCTCACTGACATATTGGTCTGTAGCTTTAGCTTTTTGCTAGGTTTCAAAAGGTTATAGAACATGCATGTCCAAACTTAGGCCTGGGGACCAAATTAAACATTGAGCATCAAACTATTTTGTTGTTTAAAATGGCAATAAATAAATTTGGCGTTTTGGGTTTTGCATAGTTGCGCTAAAAGGTATGAAGTGGGCAATGACAACCATATCCAGACGTTTGAACAGATCCATGAGTTTGACAAACACACGTCCTGACTCCTGGGTGACTCCTCAGTGTCTCTCTGCTTGTTAGTGACTGAAGTGTCCTGTCGTCAGCTCTTCTGCCGCTTCAGTCTGACACGTATCGACTGTGATGATGGATGAAGTGTGTCCTCTTAAAACACGGCTCCGTCTGCACTCACACTCACACGATGACAAATGGAGACATGGACAATACAGACTAATCGTTTCACCTTTGCTTGGACACAACATTGATGGACTGGTTTATTTAAAGACTGGAGCACAATGTCAAGTTCTTCATCTCTTATTCATCTGATGCTCTGGTTATTCACAGACGTAACTGTTCTATGAAGTCTGGATCAGTCTGGATTTTTCTCTTTAAATTTCTATAATGGATCAATAATGAGACAAAAGATTATCTTCATGTGATCTCATATTATTCTACAGACCAATAATGTTTACAGTTCGTATGGCAGGTTTACACAATTAGCACATTTTTTACCTTGTTAAATGTCTTTCTAAGTCATTGTGATGGTTACATATGTAATTTTGGGGCAAATACAGCGACTGCAACTTCCCCGTCTTGCCCCCATCCTGACCTGAATTACTCTCCTGAGAAACTCTGGCTCTTGGATTTTTTTTATTTGTTAGCAAAACACATGTGCTAACATGTGCTTAGCTGCCTTATTTCAATCTTAAAATTATGCAAACATTTTAAAATAAATAAATAATGTTAAGTTTCGATTCAGTTGGCTAGTTCAGTTACACAAGAGAGTGTAGGGCAGTGGAAGTCGATCCCAAACCCCCGTCTCTTTATATGAACATTAACCATCAGCTGCAAGCGCAAACTACAGGCTCAATCTGCAAACTACAAGCGTGAATTACGAGTTCAATCTACGAGCAATAGTTTTATATGCAGCAGCAAGAATTCAGGACAAAAGTTGATAATGCGGCTCCTGAACGTGTGCACTCAAAGAGGGAAGAGATAGAGCAGATGGGAGCAGGAGGAGGAGGAGCTCACGCTGTGTTGTCCAACCTGCAGCAGTTTGTTTGTTGTTGATGTGAGTCAAAGGATAGCCGACTGTCTCCCCTCAGTGTTACCATGGTAATCGCTTATAGGCAAGACTAGTTTGAAGCACTTTTGTGAAGTTGTAGCCACAATATTTTGTTTTTAAAATACAGTGTTACCGTTTATAACTTACATTTTATTAAAGAATTATTGCATATTAAAGAAAGTATATTGACCCTATTTTGTCCCGCCCACTTTTCTAGGAAGTGCATTTCCTGTTAAGCTCTGATAAGGTAGCTAACATGTTTGTTTGTCTGCAGATGTACTGACAGTTAAAATAAACCCATCAACTGCATTCTACAGGCTATATGCAGTTAAAGAGGAAGTGCACTTCCAAGAAAAGTGGGAAGGGACAAAATAGGGTCAGTAGGTTAAGTGTGTTTCAATAGACTAGTCTAAAGATCAGATTTTTCAACATTAACCCTCTACTGCATGACTTTTTATTTTAGGAGGAAAAAAATATTTCAAGATACTTTTTGAGAGCTTGTGGGTCCCTGACATTATATCAATTATAACATTTGACCCCCCACGCCCCCCCACAAAAATCTGGGTTTGTTGCCTCAGGGCAACAGTGTGCGATGAGGGTACTAAAACACCAAGGTTTTCAATGCTGAATGGAATAGGAGAAAATAATCTAAAAAATGTATCAGAAAAGGTTTTATTCAACATAATACTAAAATTTACCTAAAAAAGAGCCAATTTAGGAGAAATGACGTTCCCACTTGCACCTATATCTACCAGCTCAAGGAGTTGCACTATTCGCCCTGTGTAGATCTCAAAGTTATGTGGAATACCTTCAAAGCTGGCTAAAATGAGTATTTTGTATCCCCATTTCTTAGGTTTGGCTGGTAATATGCTTGTTCTTATTCTTTCCCTTGAAGGGAACTATCTGTTCATCCACAGCCAGCTTCTCACTCATTGGGATGGATTGCAATTTTGAAATAAGATGGTCTACCAGTGGTCAGATTTTGTAAAGTGGATCTGGACTTCCTGCAGGTATTGCCTCATTGTCATTGAAGTGGAGAGCTTCTTGATGGCCTCCCATCTGTTCAGACTCATGGTATCAGCTACTTGATGCACCGAGAGGCCTTGGACCAAAACATCCGAGTGACTGGTAACCCAAACAGTGACATGTAGACTACAGTACCTATGAACTGTTCAAGTTCTTTAGTGCTGAGTTTTAAAGGTCTGCTTGGGTTGTTTAGTTTAGTTTTAGTAGCTAGTTTCCATCTGCAGTCCCTGAGCAGGTGAGATATACAAAATTTAACAACAACAACAACAGTCAAACCTGTAGAGCATACAGGTTTGACTGCTCTGTGATCACTGACAGGATATTTTCTGAAAAAAACATCTTGAAGTAATCTTCTGATCTCGGAAGGCTTCCTTGCCATTCAGGATAGTCGGGGAAGTTGGCATTATGGGGTGTTCTCCAGCCATTGTCTTCCTCTGGTTCAAACACCTCATCCTCATCCTCATTTTCATCCCAACACACACACACCAACACACATCTTACAGAACCCTGACTGACCCCTGACCTACACTGAGTGTCAAACCTGATTCAGGGAGCCACTCTTCTCCACTATCACTCTCGTCCTCAAGCTCACTGTCTTCACTGTCGGATGGAACTTCACTACCATGTTCATTCTTGGACCCATAAAATGTTTTTATGTCCATTTCCTACAAGCAATAATACTCATTATTCACTCCAACACATCTCTTCTTGAGCACTTTTTTTCCCAACAAAAGTGCTACATCTGCATGATGTTGCCCTAGGGCAACACACCTAAAACACAGTATTAGCATAAACATACAAGTAAAATTATATGTAAACAATCAAATGTGCATCTTGACATATTTCTGGACATTAAAATATTTTTTGTATCAAATTATTCCAATTTAACCCAGAGAAAAGTGTTATTTATCTTACCGTTACCTAGCACTGTGTCACATGTGACTTTGCTTCCAGAAATGACTGCTTCAGACTCAGTCAAATGTGCACACCCACTTCAGCCTCTGATTTTATTGGACAGAAACATGTCTGCTAACATTATAAAAAAACAAAAATAAAAAAAAACTTAAAGGGCCAGTGTCCAAGCCAAAAAAGTGGTTTGTTGCCTAAAAGCAACACTATGCGGTAGAGGGTTAAATAAAACAATGTAAATCCATCCTGCTGTAGGGGAAGCACTACCGCTGAAGTTACTTAGGTCTGCTTTAATTTGATTAAAAAAATAATAATACTTGTTGTAAAAATTTACAGGTTTATTGCATGGTTACTAGGCAACTAATGTGTGGTGTCAGATCAGATTTTAACAGGTAATATACAATACTTTTCTTTAGTTCTTTTCTACATTTTCTTATTTTGGTCAGTAGGTTGGATTTTGTGTATTGCAAGGCTATTGTTACTAAGCTAAAAAGTTTAATTATTCATGACAGTTGAACTCTGATGAAGCCATTATAAAAAAAAAAAATAATAATAATTCAACATTATTTTTTCCCGCATGACAAAAACACCCATTGTATCAGAATTTGTATTGTATCGAAAAGCTTTTGACAACACTCATTCCTGTAGAAAAGGCCTGTGGATTGTATGAGCGCTAATGCTGATAAAGTGTTTAAGCGTAGCCTCACCGCGCTCATGAGAGAGTCCAGGACGCTCACGGCAAATGCAGTCCCACAGGCGAAAGGCTGCGTCAGGTACAGCTCCGTGTCCGGGTCGTCGTCATCGTCCTGGTCCAGAAACTGCACGTTCGAGTCGTTCACTGAAGAAGAGGAAACAGAAGATGATATGTGAGATTAACAAGAATACTTCTGTAGAGAAAGGAAAGTGGAAAAGAAAGTGGACAAGCAGCAAAACTGTAGCAAAGAAAAGTGATCAACAGTGAAGCAGAAGCATGGAGTGTTTTTTACAGGAGTCACAGCTGCTTCTTTTGGTTTTGAACATTTAGGAAACTGTAGCGTTAGTACGATGCTAAACTGTCCCATATTCAGTCAGTTTATATTAGTGAAATGTACCGTAATTTCTGGATTATAAGCCGCTACTTTTTTATATGTACTTTATCATTTTTCTTACTTAAATCTAGTGGGTGCGGCTTATATTCAGGTGCGCTCAATAAGGCAGAAATTACAGTATTTATCTTTTGACCTTTTGGCTGCTAACTGAGCCGTCTCCAGAAGTTACTGCACTGATATGATTTGTTGAGGTCTAATTCTACAAGTGATTTATTAATGTTTGTTTAAAAAAATAAAATATTAGAATTGTATGAAACATTTCATTTATGAACTACTTAATTCAGCATCACTACAAAACACACTGAACAAAAAAACACACTTGTTTTTGCCTCATTTTCATAAGCTAGACTCAAATATATAAACCATTAATAATAACAACAAAAGACCTATTTTATTAAAATATTGTTCACAAAGTGTGTTTCGAGTAACTAAGCAATGTAACTCACCACTTGTTGAAAAGTTAATAATCTAAATAAATAATAATTGTTACAATCTGAGTTATTAGCGTGTTTAAATTAACTACATTAATGTTCCAATAAAAACACTTCAGGATCAAAACAAGTTTGACGGTGAATCTGCTGCGTAGAAGACTTTCTGTGACATCTGTTCACTTCATTCAAAGGTTAAACAAATATTATGATTAATATTGTATTAATGTGAGTTTAGCTCAAAGTCACTCAAAGTTGTGTAACTCAGTAAAACTGTAATACAAATATATTACTTTTTCCTCCCTGTAACTAGTGATATAAAGTATAACAAGTGTAATGTCTGTCTTTATCTGTTATTTTCGTTTGCTGAGATGATCCATCCCACAGTCTCATATGAGACATATCAAGATGTTAATTAGACAGACTAAATTACACAAGTGTACGTTAGGCTGGTCACAATAAAAGGAAAAGACACTCTGAAAGTTTCAGTTTTAGCACACAGCACAATGATGCCACAAACTGTGAGCCTTATCCTGCCCCCAGCACTGGTGGTGACAATGTTTATTCTTCTGTTGACCGCTAGTCGACTTTCTCATTGTGTTAAGCCTAAAGTCTGATAGACGCAGATCTCACTCACATCATTTTATTCAATGAACCTGCGCAGTGAGATGTGCCCCTCGCTAAGATGTGCACACGTCTGCCAGTGGGACAAGTGAGCAGTGCATTAACATCACAGGAAAAAGCAAGAAGCAGAGTCAATCATCTTTTTCCAATAAAAAAGCAGACAGCCAGGCTTCGCTCCTCAGCTCACATACTGAGTGTCCCGACAGTCCAAGACTTGCCCCATGTCCGATCGCTGTCAGGCCTTCATATGCACGAAATATGTTTTTCGTCTAAGCTCTTCTGTCCTGGTACAAACGTGCTCAGGACGAGGTCTGTGCACGCTGCTGCTTTTGAGCTTCACAAACTTTTTTTTTAATTCTCAGGTAAGTTTCATGTTTACACACATTGGGTCATTTTATTATATATTTAGGCCGACGTGACAGAATGTTGAGAAAGGAAAAAAAACTCTTTGAAGCAAGTCTTACGTAAGATACCGATTACTAATAATAATAACAACAAAAAAACGTAATATTTCCAGTGAACTTCTTGCACTGCTCCACTGTCGTGTTCTGCAGATTTATAGGTCTGGTTCACTAAATTAACTGTGATCAAGACAAAACACGCACTTGTCTGGAGCCAAGATATGGCCCTGTATGTCTGAGTGTGTTCAGTCACTTTATCTCCAAAGAGGATCTCACAGTTTATCTGACTGGATTTAAACATTTACATCAGCAGCTGTTGTTCCCTGTCCACACTCCATCCTTCAGTAACAGTGACGTTTAGCCTCATGCGTTTTATCCACAGCCTCCTTCAGATCACCACTGTACCTGCTGAGCTTTTGTACGCTGCAATTACTTTTACTCAAACATTCAAAACCCAATCGCACAAGCCGCACTGACTCTCCTTTGAACACATTTCTGATTCCAGACTTGTAATAATGTAAATTCAACAGCTGCAGCTTCAAAACCCAAATCCGAGGCAGTGGAGATCTGGGAAACTCTTGGACTTATGATCCAACAGTGAAAAAAATCACAAACTCCTCCGCAAGATCAAAGATGAGAAATAAAAGACAGAGATTTTGCTTTGAGGAATTGCAAACTGGACATGACAGACGATTTGAGCAGAAGTTAAAAACGTGGAGAGACAAAAGCGCTTGTGCAGAGAGGCTTGATGACGCTCTTACCCAGCTCCGTGATCATTTGAATGCTGGTCCCGCTGCTCTTATCCGGACTGAACGAAATCACAGGCAGTTTTTTGCCCTGTTGGCTAAAGGCGCTGGAGAATGTTACAGGTCAACAACGAGGCAAACAAACAGGAGCTTTCTCTGGTGAGTTTTAAGGGGAAATGTGGTCAGCAAGCAAATACACAGATCAAAAAATAGTGTCTAAATAGAAAAAATGCATTATGTGAAAGGTGAGCTCTAAATTCGGTCAAAATGAATGTTACTGTTCTAAACATATTCAAGAAAGGCCAAGTTTTTCCAGTTTGTATGATGTATTTGTTATTTTACCTAGTTTTTTGATTCTACTTGACTCTAATCATAAGTGAGAACAAGCTCTGTGCAGAAGAAAAACAGAAACTGCCTGAATTTTCATTGGTAAATCTGCAGAGCAATAAAGCTGGTGTTTGCACTTAGGACCTGCACTGGAAAAAAAAAAAAAAGATTTCAAGACAAGCTAAAGTTGCTTGATTCTAATATTTGAATCTAATTTCAAGCATTTTGACTAATTTAACCTTGATTTATTGTAGAGACAGATTATAGTCCTTGTTTCAAGCTGTTTTTGAACTGTTTCAGAAAATTGCTTCTTATCCAAGACACATTTTTTGCTAATGGGTCAAGAAAACAATTTTTTTTTCTTGTTTTAAGCCAAATTGTCCAGTTAAAAATATTTTGAAACCAGCAAAATATTCTACATTACACAAGCAGTTAAATCTTATCCAGTTAAAGCTGCTCAAATCTGGATTAAAATTCGCATTCAAGTAATTTTAAGCAAGTTTAGATTTATATTTTTTGCTGTGTGAGAACAAGCTCTGCACAGAAGAAAAACAGAATCAACCTGGATTTTCATTTGCATTGCATTGCATTGAGAACCTGAACAACACTAGTTTAGACATACATTTGAGGCCTGTAATATATTGAACAAGTTTAATTAACAACAACAACCACAGCAGTAGCAGTATTTGTATGACGTACCTAGCTCAGTGATGATGGGGATGTTTGCTCCTGTTGTGACTGAAGTCTGTCGGACTAAACCATGAACCGGACTGTTTTCTGGAGACGAGCGATCCATCCCTGGAGGAGTGAAGCCTGGACAGAGACACAAACACACATATCAGTGCAGAAGATCTCAGTGCTTTCTGAGGCTCAGAGGGGAAAAAACTATACCTCACAACAAAACTCCAGTTGTGTTTTTGACGATAAAGTAATGTCACAACAGGATTAAACACCTACCGTAATACTATACGACTATACATCGCTCCGAATTATATGTCGCAAAAGCCCCAAAATGCATATTTTGGAAGAAAAAACGTATATAAGTCGCACTTTTTGGGGTAAATTAATTGAACATAATTTGACACCTTAACAGACGTGTGACACGTTTTTCCATCCTGCTCCTGCTTTTTTATGACACGGAGATTGCACAGAGGCCAAACAGGATGCAAATCAAAACGTGACTAAACTCTGCATTAATCAGTTCTTATATTATCACTAAATCATCTGCATTGAGAATTTTGTCCATTTGACAGTTAACAATCTCGATGTGACTCGTGTAGCTGTTTCTAATCTGTAGCAAGTTCCACACATCTCTTTCCACTAAATCCACTGCCTATTTTGTCCAAACTCCATTCCACTTCTCCGTGCATAAACATCAGTCCTTCATTCATTCCTCTGGAAAGTTTTCTTTTGCGCTGCTTCTGCTGTAGATCTGCAAGTGCTCTGTTGATATTACGCATGAAACAAGAAAATGCAGCTGCGAGTTTTCGTTGTTCAGTCAGCCGACAAACATCAGTGTTTGTCTTTAAAGTGAGAACGACTCCTCTTGAAATAAGACTGAATCAACGCTCGCTCTCCCGTTATTTTCGTTGAATAAAGCTCTATGCTCTAACGTGAGCGTCAGTGCGGTTTACACTGCAGACTGCAGCCTCCAGGTCTACAGTTTTATAAATGTTAGCTCCGCACTTACAAAAGTGTCTGCACCTCGGAGGCACCAGTGTCACGTCTCACTGGTGGAACAGCAGCGAATGAAATGACATTTGTCCCTCGTTTGATAAGCAGGGAGAGCTCAAGTTGGGTCAGAACCCATATTATATTAATAGTTATTCACAAATTTACATTTATTTTATATAGATAAGTCGCACCTGAGTATAAGTCGCCCCCCCCTGTCAGACGATGAAAAAAGAGCGACTTAAAGTTAGGAAAATATGGTATATATTATGTGTTCTTTAATGACAACACAAGATCCAATGACAAAGTAATATTATTGTTATTCATATTTTAAGTTCATTATTAGTTACATAAACCAAGCGCACATATCAGAGCGATTACAAGACCACAGAAAGCTGACAATATTTATTTCCTACACCTCAATGCATGCAGTGGGTTTATAATGTAGTGTATCTTGAGTAAAACGGACACATCAGCAAAACTAGAAACACTGCTTTGATCTGTACCAGGCCTTTTTGTCCGTATTTTTGACAAGCCTCAATATTAGCTCATCTATAATAAACACGACACGCTATTCATTTTGTTTTCCTTTCGCCGGAAAACCTTTTACCTCCAAATGTTCTGTACACTGTCGCGAAATTGAACTAAAGTGACGCGAGATTGAATCCAAATCGACGTGACATTTGCAGACTGACAACTAAGCACATTAAACCCCACGCTCTCTATGTATAATGCATTATTTGTGTTATTTTGAGCTGACTCAGGCGCACGCAGGGTCATACATGTATTAAAGCTGTAATCAGTTTGGCAGCCATCTTGTTTCTTCCAGGTCAGAGGTCAGAGGTTTCTGAAAGTAAAAGCACTCAGTTCAAACAGTGACCATTGCCGTGGCTGCAGAGGGTTATAAATGATTCACGTCCAGGTTAATTTTTGCAAAACTAAAGTGTGGTGTATAAAGGGGAAGATGCAGCTCATAAAAATACAGTTAATAATTTAGACTGAGGCAAAGAGGAGAAGAGCCAATCAGAGAGCAGCACAGAGCAGTACATTTGGCTAAGTGTACTATATAATTATTAGGTAACATCCAAGTGATGTTATCGTTTATAATCAAATATTTTGTGCCCCCCTAACTACTATATAGTGGCCACATTATTTTGTAGTGATGTCTGAATGTCCACCAGCCGCTTATTGAAAAATGACTTGTTGCAAAAAGCCGTTAGCCATGAAGATGCAAATATTAGCTGCTTGCATGAAACCGGCTGCACACTAACCCTTGATGTACACAGACTGCGAGTTCGGTGCAGGTCCCCCAGAACTTAGAAAGTGCTTAAAACCAATGCACCCATGTACACGGACCTCCGAGGAAGCAGATGCGAGTTTTTTCCCGGAGACCGCAGCGGTCGATGCGGCTTTCAATTCATTATACGAGCATTCTCGCAAGAATTTACGTGAATCTGCGTGGCTTTGGACAAAACCGGACCGCAGTTGACAGCATCTGAACTAAACCCGCCTCACAGTTTGTGTTCATCCAGGGTCCAGCAGTGGTTCCCAACTTTTTTTAGTCACGACCCCCAAAGTAACCGTAGGCATTCGCCACCCCCAACACAAAATGTAAGCTACCCAAGATGTGATAGTCTATTAGTCTATTGTTTGATATTATTTTTAAGCCGTAAGACTAGATAAATTCACTGATAGACTTGTAAATAGGAATCTACCTCTATCATTACAGTTGAAAGATGTCAAAACTTGTTGAAGATATCAATTTTAAACTTCCCAACCCCCAGGTTGAGAACCACTGCACTAAAAGAGTTTAAGATCTTTCGCGATTTTTACAAGTGTCAAAAAAAGAACAAGCCACAGACATTTGACTCACAGTGGCATCATGTGTCAGAAGAACAGAGATGACACAGACTTGTGGAGCGCAGCAGCGAGCAGAGAACAGTGTGTGTGTCACATGATCGAGCACAGAGAGTTTTCTTTTATGTGCGCCTGTAGTGTGTGTGGAAGGCTTTAGTTTGGGCTGTAAAAGTTGAACTATGCAGTTCATTTGCTGTTTAATGTGGGATCCAAGTTAAACCAAACGTTTATTATGTGCGTGTCAGACCACGTGACCCGCACTCAGCTGAGAGTAGTGCTCTTCGTGTCCAAAAAACCAAGTGAGTAAGTCACTGAATAGTCCACTGTACAGAGCGGGAGTATGTAGTGATTGAGAGGTTAGAGAACAAGTGTGGACGTTCGTACATGGTTCTAGGCAACTTCCTAGTTTGATGGCATAGTTTATAATCAGGAAGTAAAGTCTTAATCCTAAATAATGGCTGAACTGGGGTGAAATTTGTGAAATGTTTTTGAATTTTTTAAACTGTCATCCAACGTTGTTATAGGAACTTTAAATCCGACGTGACTGCAGTCTGAACATGTAAGTCCCATTTTTCTGACTTTTCCAGCAGCACTGTTTTAATCCCAGACTTCCCGCTGAGTGGTACCTTGCGAGTTGGCCTGCAGGAGTCCGATGCTGTCGTCAAACTGCATGGACTTGATGTTGAGCGAGGCCAGGATGCACTCTTTGTCCTGCAGCGAGGCGTCGTCGATGTTGTTCTGATTGGCCGACAGGATCACGCACATGTCACACAGGTTAATGTTGACCGCCCTCAGGTCAGCGCGGCTCAGAGGAGTGCCCTGCAGGAGAGAGAGAGAGAGAGGAGGGGGAGAGAGAGGGAAGGAAGGGAGGGGGAGAGAGAGGAGAGAGAGGAGAGAGAGGGAGGGAGGAGAAGAGAAGAGGGAGGAGAGAGAGGAGAGAGAGAGGAGAGGGAAGAAGAGAGGAGAAGAGAGAGAAAGAGGGGAGGAGGAAAGAGAGGAAGACAGAGAAAAAGAGAAGAAAGGAGAGAGAGGGAGGGAGAGAGAAAGAGGAGAGAGAGAAAGAGAGAGGGATAGAGAGAAAGAGAGGAGTGGAGAGGGAGAGAGAGAGAGAGGAGAGAAAGGAGAGGGAAGAGAAGAGAGGAGGAAAAGGAAGAGAGGAGAGACAGAATGAGGGGGAGAGAAAGAGAGGAGGAAGGAAAGAGAGAAGGGGGTTGAGAAAAAGAGCAAAACAGAAGAGAGATGAAGAAAGAGAGAGCGATAGAAAGAGAAAACAAAGAGAGATGTGAGAATGAGAGGAGAGAGGGGAGAGTAAAAGAGAAAGGAAAAAAGAGAGAGAGAAGAGAAACAAGAGAGAGGGGAAAAGAAGAGAGGGGAGAGTAAGAGAAAGAGAAAAAGATGGAGAGGAGAGAGAGAGACAAAAGAGAGAAGAAAAACAGAAAAGAGAGAAATAGAAAATGAATGCAAAAGAAGGAGAGAGAATGAGAAGAAAGAGAGAGAGATAGGAGAATTGGAAAGAGGGGTAGAGAAAGTAAGAGCGAGAGGGAAAGAAAAGATGAAGAGAGATCGAAAGCGAAAGAAAGAAGGAGAAAAAGGAGAGAGAATGAGAGAGCGAAAAAGAGAAGAGACAAAAAAGAAGGAAGAGAGAGTAAAAAGGTTGAGAAAAGAAGAGAGAAAAAGAAAGATATTGACAAAAAGAGAGAAGAAGAAGAGAGAGAGGGGAGAGAGAGAGAGAGGTAAAAGAAAAGAGAAGGAGAGAGAGAGGTGGAAAGAGGGTGGGAGAGGAAAGGGTAGAAAGAGAGAGAGAATATTAGAGGCATTTTAAAACATTTTACACAATCATTTACCGCTAAAAGCTAAAATATGTTGTTTTAAACGGCAAGCCACAAGCTTCCTGAAAACTGGCCAATCAGAGACAGCCGTGGATTGGGATGATTGGGATGACAGCAACACGTGTTTCCGAACTCACAGGCAGGATGGAGACTTTGGGGAAGTTGTGAAGCGTCTCCCACTCTCTCTTCAGGTACTCCAGCGACCCCACGAACACGATGTGCTTCAGCTCGTGGTAGTGGAAGTTACTGGCCCTCAGCGGCATCACGAAGTTCCTCACGCCGATCAGGGCCGACTTCGCATCGCCGAAAATACACACCACCACGTGACCGCTCAGGACCGTCATGGCCGCCTCGCTACGGGTCTGAGAGGAAGAAAAGAACACACAGTTTAAGTAATTTTAGTCTTCTTATATGTTCTTTGTAATGTTACTTATGTAATTATTAATGTATTGTATTAAATGTTTTGTACTTGAAGAAAAACAGAACTACTTGATTATTCAAATGATCTCTAACTAATTGAGTAATTGAATAATCGTTAGCTGGTATTTATAGGTTTGAAAATATGTCATGAGTTGAGAAAAACCTGATTGATCCAAAATGACCTCAGCTCAAATTTTGTTTTGAGGTGACTTGTGTTGTAATCAACTAAGCGATTAAACAAAATAATAATCATCTAACCTTTAGATTACTAAAAAAAAAGTTAGTTGCAGTCCTAGTCCAGATGTGCCTCAAAGCTAATGCTAACTTTTATTAAAATACGAAATGCAAACTAAAGCAATCAATGGAAACAATAAAACTAGTATTAGCATTGAGGCATAAACACATCACTTAAAAAAAAAAAAGTTAAAAAATCATAAAAATTATTTTATTGCAGTTATTTAATCAGAAACTACAATGTTAGCATGCTAGTTTGGTTAGCATTATAGCAAAACCCCTGTCATTCCCAATCGGAGTCAGTGCCGAATTTGGTCAAAAGTTTATGCGCGCATAAAGATTATTCATTGACTACGGCAACAACTACTAGAACAAACAAATAGAATATGTTATATATTTATAATTTAGTTAAATTCTAGCTCAACTTTTGTGAAACACAATATTTAGGCTAACTGTTAATAAAATTGAGCAAACAGCTCAGAGCGGAGAAACTTCGAGGTCACTGACAATAGTTTTTAAATTTAATGTTTTTTTTTGTTGTTGTTTTTTTTACCAAGCACTTCATGGAAAATAATTGTCTGGCCCATCAGCCAATTGATTTGCAATGCAAACCACAGGATTAACGGACCAATCACATTACATGGCGGCAAGATGTCAGCAAGTAGTGCCTGAATCAAGCAAAACAAAGATGGCAGCTCCTGTGGATATTTCTGCTGCTAGAGATTCTGTTTTAGCAGAAATAGAATGTATTTCATTTTTGAAAGAAGAGCAAAGAGGTGTGTGTGCGACAGTTGTTCTGTCTCACGTGGACATAGACATGTGATTACGATTTGTTGCTGTGATTGGTTAAGCAACAAACTAAGGTGGCTGCACACCCAAGTATTTCTCAGAGGGGAAATTCCAGATGGATAATGTGGAAGAACTCAAATGGAACACATCAATCTGACGTTAACCAGGTTATTTAATTTGAGCTTAGATTTATTGAATATTCTTTAAAGGTGCTATACTCGATTATGACTTCCTTAAAAATGTACTCAAACAGAACTAATTCATTTTAAACTTCCTACAGCAGTCACATTTTGTTCACTTACTTGATGCATTCTGAGCCTCTGAATTGTTTAGCACAATGTGTTTCAAGCTTTCGTCACAAGACGTGTTGGTATGCTAACCGCACTTAGCCACAATGCTAAAATCAAGAACAAACGAACTTAGCGGAGATAAGTGAACAAACTGGACAAAATGCATTATTAGACAGAGACAAAACATTGGGGACTAATTTCCACCTGAATAGATACATCAACAAGGTATCTGTGATGAGGGAAATAGATTTTAAGTTATTTTACTGTAAAAAATAGTGTATAATCCTTTAAAGTAGAGTCCAAAAACCTAGACTCTATTGAATGCATCTTTGGTCAAACTGAATCCATATAATATCTGTAAACGCATGGCTTCTCTAACAGATTCTGACACACATTTTCCTCCAACATAACTCATAATATGTGTCTGCTTTGATTTCACGTTCCGCCCACGTCCGTCTCTGTCTCCCGTGACTTCAACGTGACAGTTTCCTGTGTATTCTGAAGTGTCATTTGTCTGTGTTCTCTGTGAAACGCGGGAATGTCAAAAACGCGGACAGATTGAGACAGACATTTGACAGCGGGGCTCTTTGCTCATTCAGTAGAATATAGTTTGAGTGACATGACATGATTTGAAGAGTGGCATATCGAGTATAGAGCAAAGCAGCAAACTCATATAGAATGCATGAGTCTGAGGCAACACTACACGACTGCAGGCTGGTAAAGCTGATGCGTTATGTAAAATATATAGTCTAGTTTAGGTTATTTTAGGAGATACAGGTTTATAAGACAGCGATTGGATGTTTTGTCCTTTAGGAGTTGTTTTCGAAGTTTATGTGACAATGCAACATTCTACACTCTAAGGCTACGTTCACACTGCAGGATCGGATTCTCAATTCTGATTTTTTCATGTGGTCGTTCACATTACACAAAACATGAGACTCCAGCTCGTCTCTGGTGTGAATGAGATGCGGCCCCAAAAGTGACCCGCATGCGCAGTATAGAGCACCACGTTATAGGCACAGAGGATAATTACACTGCCAAGACACGTTTGTGTCTATTTCAGGCTGTTGTGTGCAAAACCGGAGTCGCAAGGACCAAATACTATCAGTGAAAAGCTCTGCTAACAAGCTAGCGCACATTAGCATGTTCTGTTTCCTGTCCAAAATCATATCAGTCCAAAATAAAGTCGTCATTTTAAGAAGCCCAATTAGTTGAAAACATTCAGAACATTACATTACTATAGATACAAGTCCAAACTATTAATTCATGTGTAAAATGTGGCGCAGTGTCACAGAAGATGTGTTTGAAGCACAGAAAGTTGGCGGCATTGACAGGAAGTAGTCCAGTGATAATGATGACGGTAGAAATAACTTGACCAGGCCGTGCCGTGAATAAACAAAAACAGCACAAGAAGACTGCTTTGCACTTTTCAGCTTTTCTTTTATCAAACAACACTTCTAAAAGGATTTGCAGCGATGTGACTGATTTGTGCAGAATGGATTAAAGGACAGGGATGACAACACTACAGTTTAATGTGATAACTTTACAGAGGTGAGTGAAAGATTTTGTGTTTGTCGTGCATCTCTCCCTCTGATCTGATGCTCTGTTGCAGTAGTTTAGTTGTGATAATCATGGTTATTAAACAGGCGTGTATGATTTAGTTAGCTTTGTCTCCTGTCTGGCTCACGTGGAGTTGAGTTTACCAAGCAGTCCAGCTTTACGAGGCTTTAGCAGACGCCGGCGCGGATGTCCTGTCCTCCATTAACAGTTTTCTGTTTCTTCAGACGCTGTTTTTGCTTTGATATGTTGAGTTGTGTGACGTAAATGCTTTTGAAAAGATCCGATATGTATCAGATTTAGGACCACATATGAAAGTGGCCTGGGTCGCATTGAAAAAAATCGGATGTGTGTCGTACAGACAGCCATAAACAGATCAGATTTGGGTCGCGTAGGGACAAAAAAAATCGGATTTTGGTCGTTTCAACCTGCAGTGTGAACGTAGCCTAACAAATGTAGTAAATGTTTGGCAGCTAAAATTAATATTGCTTAACTCTTTCACTGCCAGCCCTATTCTGCTCAACAAAAAACTTTGTTCAACTGGAATCAGTCATGTTGTACATCAAATTAGACCTACAAGTGTCTACTTCATTTAAGGACCAGAATAGGGCTGGCAGTGAAAACAAAAAGGGCACAGCACAAAGCAGCCAAGAACACAATAAAATTTTTATTTACTTAAAAAAAAATAGAGAGAAATAATGGTATAGATCAATGGCTACTGTTTGTTGATTGTGGTTTTTAGATTCTTTGATATCAGCATTGATAAACTGTGAATGTATTAAAATAAAGTAAAGCAGAAAAGGACTCACCAGAGTGACCCTCTCGATGTCTTTGGACGGACACCAGTGGAACATTCCGGTCGAGTCATACTTCTTCACGTTTTCGTCCATGCTCTCGATCGGCTCGCTCCCGGGAATCATCAGAGGGTCGTGTCTGGAAAATAAAGGTAAACATTAAAGTCATTTTGCCACAATGTTGTCCTTCCAAGTTTTTATTGGTTTGGTTTTTATGGCAGATGATTTTTGTGTTACATTTGGAAACAATTTGCACACAATTTGAACTGTTTTATTATGCATTATTAAATCCTCAGATCTATTATTTCATCAGATGTTTGTGGTCATTATTCAGAAAAAATGGGACATATTGACTCAAATTAAAGACTGTTTGATACCTCGTAAGGTTTACAACATTATTCTTTTGTCAAAAGTGTTTTCAGGGTTGTTTCCATGTCGTAGTGAGTATTTGAAGCTGGTTGCTCGAGGTGTTACAAGGCATAAGTTGAAGACAAATCATGTTTTGGGTTAATTAGTTTGTAGAAAAGCACAGACATCTTTCCCATCCACAAATGTACAAATCATCTCTGTGTCCTTAATTTTAAAACGTTGAAATAGTCAGCAATTCAGCTAAAATGAACCAAACTACGTTCATCTGCGCCACCATGTTTGTTTTGGTTTGAATCGGTGCTGCGCTGTGATTGGTCCAGCTGACCGTGGTCGTCTTTAACCGTACAGAAGAGTTTCTCAAAATGGATTCTCAAGATTTCTGAAAAAAATTACAAATAGCACGAGAATCCATCTGAGCCAGGTTAACATTCTATAGTAAAAGCAGTATAATCTCAATGAAAAAAGGTAATTGCAGACTGTCTACTACAATGCACCTTTAACAGAAATAATATTATATTTAACGTGTTTATTGTGAAAATACAGAGTGCACAGAGTCTTCTTCTCCTTCCTAAACTCTCCCTTCCTATGCTTTGCTTCTGCGGTGTCAGGACACATTTGTCTGTGTCTCAGTCAGAGCTGTGTCACTGTGGCTTTAGCTTCACTTCAGCTGAACAGATGTGACTGGCACCAAACAGGAAAACACTGCACAGACTCCCTCTCTCTCTCTCTCTCTCATCCCCGTCTCTTTCTTTCCCTCTCTATCCTTTCTCTCTCTCTCCCTTTCATCCCCAGCCTTTTTCTTTCTCTCTATCCATCCTGTTTCTCTCTTTCCCTCGTTCTCATTCCACTGTCTTTTTCTCTTTTCTCTCTATCCTCGGTTCTCTTTCTCTCTCTTCTATCGCTTTCTCTCTCTCTTACCCTTTTCTTTTTTTCTCTCTACCTCTGTCTCTCTCTCCTCTTTCTGTGTCTCTTTCTCTTATCTCTCACAATCTTCAGTCATTCAATTCTCTCTCTCTTTCCCTTGCCTTTTTCTATTTTTCTCTATTCATTGTCTCTTCTCTAACTCTCTCTTCTATCGCTTTCTCTCTCTCCTACCTTTTTCCTCTTTTCTCTCTATCTTCTGTCTCTTTCCTCTCTCTCTCTCTCCTCTTTCTGTCTCTCTTTCTCTTACATCTCTCACTCTATTCTGCCATTAAATTCTCTCTCCATCTCTCTCTCTTTTACCTTGCCCTTTTCTCTTTCGTCTTTATCCTGTTTGTTTCTTTCTCCCTCTCTTTCCTCATTCTCTTTATCTCTCACTCTCTTCTGTCATGCATTTCTCTCCCTCTTTCCCTTACCTTTTTTCTCTCTATCCTCTGTCTCTCTCTCCTCTTTCTGTCTTTCTTTTATATCTCTCACTCTATTCTGCCATTTAATTCTCTCTCCATTTTTCTTTTTCCTCTTTCTCTCCACTTCTGTCTCTCTCTCACTCTCACGTCATTCACTCTTCTCTCCATCTCTCTTGCCGCGTCTTTTTCTCTTTTCACTCCTATTCCATCTCTTTGACCCAATTCTCTGTATCACTCTCCTCTTTCTCCCTTGCAGTCTCCCTCTCATCTTCTGTCTGTCTCTTTCTCTCTCCTCTTCTCTCTCTCACTCTTCATTCATCTCTTTCTCATCTCTCTTGCCGCTGTCTTTCTCTTTCCTCTCTATCTTCTGTCCCTTTCTCTAATCTCTCCTCTCTTCTCTTTTTTTCTATCCTTTCTCTCTCTCTTTCTCTCTCTCTCGTATCTCTTTCCCCTGCCTTCTCTCTATTCTCTGTTTCTGTCTCTTTCTCTCCCTTCAGTCTTTCTCTCCTCATTGCTCACTCTCTTCTGCATTCATTTCTCTCTCTTCTCCCTGCCCTTGTCTCTTTTCTCTCCATCTTCTGCATATTTTTCTTTTTCTCTTTTTCTCTCTCTTCTTTTTTGTCTAGTTCTTCCTCATGTCTGTTCATCCTCTATTTCTCTCTCTTTACTTTTTCAAATCTCTCTTCTGTCATTTCTTTTCTCTCTTTCTTTCACTGATTATCATATATCTCTAAAATCATCTCTTTCTCTCTTTGTCTGCATTTCCCTTTTCAGTCTCTCTCTCCAATCGCTCCTACTCCTCCTCTCTCTCCTGTTCTCTCTCTCCTTGTTTTTCTTTTTTATCTATATCTTTTGCTCTCCCTGTATTTCTCCATCACACCCTGTCTCCTCTCTCTCTCTCCTTCATTCCCTCTCCTCTCTCTCTCTCCCCCCTTTCTGCTGTCCCATGCTCTTCTCGCTCTCTCTCCTCTCCCCCTCTCTTCTCTCTCTCTTCTCTCCCTCTCCGTCCACACCGAACAGCCGTGCGGTAAAAGCTACAACTCCTCTCTCTGTAAATATTTCAGCCGTTACCTGATCAGATTTGCTTTCAAAGTGAAGAGCATAAATGTTTAAACAGAGACAAGTCGGACTAAAGGCGCTGACCACGAACTGACCACAGACACGGACCCGACTAAAGACGTGAGATTTAACAAAACAAGAGTGCACGTTCTCTTAAAAATAGTATGTTTATTAACTAGGCTTTATCTGTGACTTAAAGGGGACATATTGTGTAAAAATCAGCAGCAGAAGAACAAGCTGGTAAAATGCATTTTTGTAGTTTGTAACAACCTGTGTTTCTCAACATTATTTACTCACAGTTGTATTTGGATGGATTCATACAAGTTTGAGTAATCTCAAATTTTTTTTGTAATTTGATATAAAGATTTGAAAAGACCAAAAGCAGAGGACTTGGACTGAATTTGAGGCCAAAGACTTAAGATACGCATGCTGCATTCCGACTGGACATTGTTTTAATGTCCACGGGATAAAGTTTAAATGTTAAATCAATGTAAATGTGTGTTTACATTGAGAAGGAGATTGAGTTAAGCACAGAAAGTTTCGCACGAACACGTGATTTTGTATCATGGCCGCTCAAAACCAGCGTCTGACGCTAATGGCCGCCTCATCAGGCCTCGACGCCAGAGTCGGGTAATGCTGACTTTGAGTGTAAATTAAGGCCTGGGGGCAAAATTGGCCGCCTCCAAATATTTGATCTTGCCAGCTCATCCATCTTCCAAAGATTGCCAAATATACAATTAACTTGTTTGCAGGCTTAATTCTGGTGGGGTACCTTTTATCTGAGTTGCTCCCTTTTTAGTTTTGGTGTGATTCTGTTTTAGGACTGTTACTGCTTTAATGCCATTAGCGCTTGATCAGACTTGGGTACTGGTCTAGTCTTTGTTTAGATCTGGTTTAGTGCTTAGACGGTTTGCAGAGCAATGCAAATCAAACAGAGGCAATAGCAGTAGCGATTAAAATTACTGAAACAGATGGATATTTTGTACAACCCTAAATTTTGTCAATATTGGTCAATTGCTGTGGAACTACCCAGTCCAGTGACCACGACCCTGAAAAATCAGGCCCTCAGGAAGAATCAGCTGGAATAGAGCTACCGACTGCCGTATAACCCGGAATATTACTGAACTGATGCATCAGGGCTAGGTATCGATTTTTTTGTGACAAGCACACCAGATTTTTTCCGCAAGGGAGACGCAACTAAACATAAACTCAAGGACAAAACATGAGATATGAATGGACTAGACTATGAACCTCAGCTTGGATCTATTAAAAATTAATTTCTTAATTAATTGTAAAAATGTATTAAAAATAATCTTTGGGCAAGTCTGATGTACAACGTGACAATGGAGAGTCAGAGGCCAGGGGCTCAAAAACGTAGGATTTTAAAATGCTTCACTGTAACATTCAAACACAGTAAACCAGTCATAAAAGATTTAGTGTCCATATTTAGAGCTCCCTACTCATCAATGTGTTAAAAGGAACTCAAATAATGCACATTCCAGTCAGGTCTTGCACAAGTTATGCTTTGTTTCTTTCAAACATTGGTGACTATTATTGTATTATTGTGTATATACATACACGAGTTAGTGTATGTTAGATGCATATTTGAACGACTTTCAAAGTTTCGATCAGTTTTCTCATCCCTATCATATACGGATTCTGACACAAATCGCACGGCCAGGTCTAGAACGCAGCATAAACTTGATACTTGAACAGCTTGTGGGACACCTCTACTGAGCTTCACTCAGAATGACAGTTTTGAATTATAACCATTAGATGAGAGAACACTGGTCATAAACACAATTAAAAACTCATATTTATAACAAGTCCCTCTTAATGCCTTTCCATTTTTACGATGCACTTACTTATGCCTGATGCCTTTAATTTTCAGTCTTTTTGGTTCTAAACACAGGACGAGTGCTATTCCTGTTGCTTTAACAGTCCTGACTCGGCAAGCAGATAACATACACAATAGTTGACAATAGCCACGAAGTGCGTCAGTGTTTGCTGCTTGCTTTTGACCTAACGCGTGATTGTGTCACATGTTCACCTCGGCGTCTGCTCCGACTCCGCAAGTCCCTTCTGTGGCTGTCCATAACCTTTTTAAACCCTCCCCTGCTCTGTTCTGTCGCTAGTGTGAGGAGCGAGGAGAATGGAGAGAGTCTGCGTTCTGGATCCGGAGCAGAAGAATGCCCGGTCCTTAAGTGGAACGGTGTGTTAAGTATGCGTGCAAGTGTCGCTCAGCAGAGAAGAAGAAAAGCTCTCCTCAGGCAGAGAGAACCCTGCCTCAGGCCCCCACAATGCCCCCCACGCCCGAGCAGGGACAAGAGGAAGCCCTTATGGAAGGAGAAGGAGAGGAAGGAGAGGAGAGAAGGAGGGGGGAGGGAGAGAGGGAGGGAGGGGTGAGAGAAAGAGAAGAGACAGTGAGAGTGGACAGTAGAGAGAGGAAAAGAGGGAGAGAGTAAGTAGAAGGACCAGGAGAGAAAAGGGGAGAAGAGAGAGAGACTAGAAGAAGAGGTCTGTGAGAGATTACAGAGAGAGAGAAGAGAGAGAGAGAGAGGAGAGAGAGAGGGAGAAAACAAAGAGAGAAGGAGTGAGAGAAAAAGAAGAGAGAAAGACAATAGAAAGAACAGAAAAGAAATAGTGGAAAGAGAAAACAAAGAAAAGAGACAGAAGGGAGAGACAATTAACAGACAATAAAGAGTGGAAAAAGAGAGAGAATAGAGAGTGTGAGAGAGAGGAGGGAGAGAAGGAGAAAAGAGAAGAGACATGGAGAGGAACAGAGAGGGGGAGAAGATAAGCAAGAGAAAGAAACAAAGAGTAAGAAAGGGTCTGAGAGAGAGAAAAAGAAGGAGAGAAAGGGAGAAGAAACCAGAAAGGAGCCTGGAAGAGAAAAGAGAAAGAGACGACCATGTAAAAGATCAGAAAGAGAAGTGAACAAAAGAAAGAAAAAAGAGAGTGTGAGAGAGAGGAGGCAGAGAGAAGAAAAGAGAAGTGGGAGACAGGCGAGAAAAGGGTCTGGACAGAGAGAGAGAGAGAGAAGAGAAAGAGAGAGAGAAAATGAAGAGGAAGGAAGAGAGACAGAAACGGAGCCTGTGAGAGAGAGAAAGAGAGACAAGAGAAGAAGAAAAGACCAGTGGAAAAAGAAAAACAAAGAGAGAGAGAGAAAGAGAGAGAGACAAGTAAAAGATAAGAAAGAGAAGTGAAAAAAGAAAAAAAGAGAGTGTGACAGAGAGGAGTGAGTGAGAGAGAGAGAGAGAGAGAAAAGTGAGAGAAAATTAAGAGAAAGGAAGAGAGACAGAAAGGAGCCTGTGTGAGAGAGAGAGAGTTGAGTGAGAAAAAATAAAGAGAGAGCGACAGAAAGAGAAGGAGTGGGAGAAAATGAAGACAGTGAAAGGAAGAGAGACAGGAGAAAAGAGAAGAGAACAATGACAGTGAGAGAGAAAAAAGAAGGGAGAGAGCAAGAGAGAGGGAGAGTCAGAAAGGGGAGGAGGAGGTCAGGTGGTGAACTCTGCTGTTGTTTTTAATGTACTGCTTCAGGCTAAAATGATTCAAAGGGACATTCAAAGACATGTAGGGTCAGAGCAGGGGAAAGAGTAAAGGTTTTATATGAAAACAAATGCTTGTTAGAATAGTGACTGATAACAATGAAAATGAAAGAAAAATCATAACTTCTAAGTTGTTTTGGTTGTTAATCGAAATTGTAAATAACTACTAGGCTAATTATTGATATGTTGTCTCAAAATATTCTGACACAAAAAATTATCCAGTGACATTGTTATTTGTTACATGCAATATATATATATATATTCTCAATCACCTGAGAATATATATAACAATATTTAAAACTAGTAGTAGTTCTAAGCAAGGATTAACCCAAAAGAACAGAATTGTGTCCATTAAACTGATTCAGATTCAGCAAAAACTCAACAGCAAAAAAATCCCTGTAAAGAATAAACAAGGATATTAATTATATATCAGTATTTTTTTAAGTTGACAAAAGTCTATATAAAATGTGAGCGTTTAGTGTTTTTTATTCCTGATGTAAATATTTAATAAGAAGTCATTTCCCTGAAGCTAAGTGCAGCTCGATGTGTCAGCGCGGCTAATGCTAACTGTCAAAGGGAAAATGCTAGCTGTCAACATAAAGGCTAATGTTAGCTGTCACCATGACGACAGTTAGCGACCCAGCAGCGGTGGAGAGAAGTGTGTGTCAGCGAGCGACTGCTGCTGGACATGTGTGAGTGTGACACGTCATGTGACCCTTCACAAAGGCTGAGCTAATGTCAGTGTTAGCATTAACTCATCATTAGCATGTTCATGTAAACAAATGACAGCAATCTAAGCACCATTTAGAGCTATGGTTATCATTTATTCATTAACTTGACATAATATTTTCACTTGCTAGCAGCTGAAAAATGTTTGGACCTGCTCCACAAGAGACATAGAGTATTCTGTTTTGTCCATGGACACAACAACACCTGCACTGGTCACAGCTGTAAGTAATCTTTATTTTGTATAGCGCATTTCACGACACAGAGTCACAAAGCGCTTCACAGTGAGATGAACCCCCCCCTCCCCACTCCAGTGGCAGTAAGCTGCCCTTGGGCAACTCAGCAGAGCGATTCACCTAACACTGGGCGCCTCAAACCTCCCGAACTATCACAATGTTCCCTAACATGCATGTTATTGGTTGGTGGGGGAAACCGGAGTGCCCGAGGAAACCACCCAGACACGGGGAGAAACATGCAAACTCCACACAGAAAGGTCCGGGCCTGAGCGGGAATCGAACCCGCGACCTTCTTGCTGTGAGGCCAGAGCGCTATCCGCCACCCTTTATGTAAGTAAAACTTTGCCTGGCCTTTATAAATAGTAATAATAAAAATGATAAAGTTCCCTCCGTGTGCACTGAGCAGGTGCGAGCACAAGCACAAGTCTGACATGTTTGACAGGACAATACCCTCATGTTGTGTGGTTTCTAAAAGAATTAAATACAAATATGCAGCGGGTAATTTTCTGAATAACTTTGCACTGTTTTGCATTGTATTAGTTCATCCCATATTTTAGTTCATAGTTCAGCCAATAAAAGGTGGATCAACTTGAATTGAGGACTGACTCAGGAGGACCTTGACCTGGATGTACACAGAGTGCGAGTTCGATGCGGGTCCCACAGAACTTAGAAAGTGCTTAAAACCAATGTACACGGACCTCCGAGTAATGCGGATGAGAGTGCGAGAGCCGTGTGGGTCTGCGGAAAGAAATCCAATGAAGTCTATTTTTCCCGGAGACCGCAGCGGACTAGTGCGGCTTTCAATTCATTATGAGCGTTCTCGCAGGAATCTACGTGAATCCGCGTGGACGAAACCGGACCACAGGTGACAGCATCTGGTGTAACAGGCACTTTACAAGAAACCCGCACAAGTCCCCAACCGAACCCGCCTCGCAGTCTGTACACATCCAGGGTAAGACCCTGTGAGGTGCAGAATATTTTCTGTTTTCCAAACTGATCCTAGAGTCACTGACTTTGTTCTGTGATCAGGCGCAGACAAGCAGGTATCAGACTTCTGTCACTCACGTGAGTCTGGAGGACTCACTGACAGGGCTGTTATCATTTAATCGCTTGGTTGATTAATCGTAGATGGCAGTCTTAGTCGAACCAAAGTGATTTGAATCAAACCTCTGGTTTAAACTGGTTTCTGATAGATTTTACAGTAATGAATTTTTTTTTTTTTTTTTTTTGCAATGTTCTTGCTTTTAGACATGCCATAACCCTCACCTTGACATTGATTAGAACTTAAACCCCCTTTTTTTTTTTTTTTTTTTTAAACAATAAAATAACTTAAATCAATTCCCCAGCACAGATCTCTACTTATGTTTCTATTCTGGTGGAAATTAGTTCACACATCTTATAGTTCAAATCAGCCACACACATCCAAAGAAACATAGTGGTGCTAACACGTTATTGGTCTTATTTAGCAGAAAATACAAAATATTTCATACTTTGAAAAAACATGCAAATAGAAACGCTTGACTGTGCTTTTCTCTCACTCAACTGAACAAAAACTTGATTTCTTGACTTCTATTGCTGTTGTGACACTTCAAATGTTTTCATAATGTTCTTCCAGATAATATTTGTAAAACTAACTCAGAGCGATGCAAATCACACGGTGTGAGGCATTTAGGCGACTATTTGTCCAACTTCTTCATTAATAATTAGGACGGCTGGAATATGAGAACATGAGGAATAACTTTAGATCACTGCAAACTAAAATTTTAAATAATCGAGTTCTGTTTTTCACACTGCTAAGCCTCCAAAAACACACTTGTTATCTGCAACATTCTGAAAACTGTCCCATTTTATAATCGCTAAAGGAGCCATCTAAAGAGTCATACAGATAACTCTTTGCCCGTATGTATTTTAGCTGATGGTGAAAGAAACATCCAGGCCAGCAGCAGTCTCGTTTGGACCCTGACACGCAAACTGACAAAGGCCTACTCTTCAAACCGCAGCCAATCTGTCCGTCATTATTATTTACAGCGGCCTGAAGGTGGTTCTCTCTAAAAAACACGTCTGATACTCTCTCCACACACAGATGTTCCCTCCTCGGCTTGTTCGGCTGGAGCTTTCCCCCAGGCTAGCGCATCTCCACCTGTGCTGCGCGCTATTAGCATTAGCGTGTCAATAGATAAACATGTATTCAATGGGGTTGACGCTAACTGCTAACGGCTACGGGGGGCACAGTCGGCTTTTATGTTCAGACCAGGAATGACCCGGAGCGCTTCAACTCTGACACCGCTTTGAACGGATAAAATAAGCTCACATGATCAAAACAGAGGAATAAGAACGAGGCAGCTGCTCAGTGACCCACCTCTGACCCAGTGTTTAGCTTTTACTGCTGTATTTTCACGCAAACAAGCAATAGGAATGAAAGAAGACATGGTTTCTGTAATAATTGGTGTATTCTTTGCAATGTTCTTACCTTTTACACATGCCTTGCTTTGGCATTGAATACTAGAACTTAAAGCCGTTATTACCTAGATATTTTTTACAGTAACATAACTTAACATAACATAACAGTAACATAACTGTGAAAAAGCTTAAAGTGCGTATGACAGGTTTCTACGAATTATCCATTTTGATTTAATTTGTAGATTAACACTAGTTGTAAATATGAGTGTACATGAATCAAGCTTGTGAAGAAAATGTTTGAAAATAACAGGAGAGTACTAAACTGAAGACATCACACTGGGAGACAAAGACATTTCTCATTATAACATTCTTAATGACCCTATAAACATAATTTACAAAAAAAAGGTGTATTTTTTAGGGCAAATCAATGCGTTATCAACGTTAACGCAGGTCACGTGATTCAGCCCAAAAACATGAATGGAAGCGCCTCGCGTTGCTGCTGATGCACCCTTTCTCTCCTCCTTGTTTTCATAAACAATCCACAACAGAGGATCTCTTCTGCTTTGAATACAGGAGAGTGAGTTCTGTTATATAGACGCGAGACAAAAACAGTCTGAGCTCCGTCTGAGTTTTAAATCACCAAAAAGACCCAGGAATCACAAAGATACTAAAGACACTAAAGCCTCGTTAAATTGCTCGCAGAGAATCAACACTCGATCAGCGTCGATGCACAAACTTTTACACGTGTTTGTGATGTTTACTTGAAACTGAGGAAACAGGATTGTTTTACTTCCTGCTGTGTATTAAGTGAGCATTGAGCCAGTTTTAACCAGGACTATTCCAGAACTGGACCAGGTTTGAATAAGGACTGAAACACTCTTTCATCAGTGGAGAAAAACACATGAGCATGGTTGTATATCTGTTCAGCCTAAAGCAAGATAATATAGCATTCTGATCCTATCAAAACTGATTCACACTACTGAGTTTATTCATTAAACTACAATTTCATTTTAAATACATAATTTGGTGCTAAATTATGCATCTAAGCCAAAATACCACAAATGTGCAATATTGCACACTCTACAAAAAATAAGAACTAAATACACTATAAAAATCTTCTTTTGAGAAAAAATAGGTTAAAATAGATATTTATGACTTTCCGTGTAAAAAGTGACAAATTTTATTCGCTGCCCACTCTAGTATTTTTATGTTTCAAAAGGGGAAAACCTGGAAGAGCTTTGGCCACATTTAGCACGATGTCATCTCTATAACAGGTTATAAATTGTAGTCCAAAATGGCTAAACTTTGTAAACTGTTTTGTGAAATCTTAAATATGTATAATCTAAAAATATATATTATCCTAACTTTTTTTTTTAGGAAATGAGTAGTTCAATCAACAGGGACTTTAAAACATCATGGTGGACAATTTAAAGGCTCAGAATACATACGTGAACAAAACATGTGACTGATTAATTGTTGCCAAATTAATTCTAATGGTCTCTAAATTTAAAATATGAAAAGAAGGGGGGCTTATCAGTTATAACCCTCCCTTAAACAATCATTTACTCACTGTTAAACCAGAGCTGCCTGAATCATCAATCTCTTACAACACTTGACGTTAACATGCGAGTTCTATCTCCTCCAACAAAAAACATTTAGGGAATTAACCTCTTTTATCTTGTCACACGAGCCTGCGTTGTCATATTAAATAAACAGCGTCCGAAGCCTTGAGACAGCTGTCAGCTCTCATCCGATCCAACCCACTTTGTCTGATGTTAGCGCGGCACTTAATGGCCATCAGCGACCTCTCCTCTCCGTAATAACCCGCCGTCGTTATCCGCAGTCAGACTCGATAGCGGCTAAGCTAATGCCGCGCGACAAGATAAAAGCCAGGTACTGTTTAAAATGCCTTTGTAGTGTAGATATGTATAACGCCGCGAGAGAGAGAGGGAGAGATAGAACATAGCCCCGGGCCATCCATCCACACTCTGTCATTACTGCCAGTCCTGTTTAAGAGACGCTCTGCCCCTGTCACCGCCGAACTACAGGGATCCGCGCCGAGCATCATGGGAGATATCAGAGGACAGGGTTTTAGCGGCCTGTCAAGCTCGGCGAGGTTTTGGGTCAATTAGGGCGAGGATTTCAGGCATATGCTTTTACAACTAGAAAAAATCGGTATTGAATACAAGCATGAATAAGAAAGCTTTTATAGAAGCTGTGATATTGAAGTACATATGATCATTTTTCAGTAAAACACAGTGAATATGATTATATTGAAGGTTTCACTAAACAATTTGCTTGCTTGCTTTATAAAGTTTGTAATTGTATTTTGTCCAGTAATAATGACATATGTAGAGGGAACGCAACTGTTGTTAAATATTTACTACAAGGACTGACACACTAAACTAAGTCAAAATTAGAAAAATGTGAAAATCCGTCATATGGTCTTTAAAGCAAACATATTCTATTTGTATTTGGCGAGAAAAAAAAAAAAAAAAAAAAAAAACACTCTTTACAAATCTAAAGTGCACCTCTACACTGAGAATTCTTTTTCAGGAGAGTCCTGGGGGAGAGGAGAGAGGGGAAACTGGTGAGTACCCAGACTAAAACTATGATACAACAAGAACATGCAACTTCACAGTGAAAGGCGTCGGGCCTGCCTAGGAGTCAAATTCAGGACCTTCTTGTGATGAAGCCAGAGCACTAAGCGTGTCCATCGTTGTAATCTTTTACACTTGTCAGTGTCTACATGATCTTATTGTGCAGTCTTTATTACAAACTGTGCCTGGGACAAGTCATTGCATTGCCTGACCAGTCCAGTCCCTACACACTTTGACAGACACTTTACAAAGACGTGGGGTGGGATCAGAGTGCTGGGTTTCAATTTTCGAAGACGGACTTTCCGAGTCAACCAATCACAGAAAACCCCGAAATTCCACCGAAACAGCGATGCGCTAAACCGGATGTTAATTGTAAATATGTAGCACAAGGATTTTTTTGTCAAGCTCTCAACAGAACTCTGTGTAATGAAAGTCCAGCCAAGACAAGATAGAGTCCAAAATGTGTTCAAGACAAGACAAAAAAATTATCTAGAGACTGGTCTCAAGCACTATTACACTCAAGAGTCAAGATTAACGTCTGCGAGGCGAGTTTGGCTCAGAACATGTGAGCGAGTACACGTGCTCCAGTCCACATGAAATCCCGCGAGAATGCTCGTATTATGACTTGAAAGTCGCATTAGGCCGCTGCGACCTCCGACAAAAAATAGACTCTCTACAGATTCTTTCCATACACGCCACAGTTCATAAATACATTCCAAATACATCCAAAAATGTGTGGCCTAACCTCATAATCTTGGGTGAAGAGTTTGGCGAGTTCCTCATGTTTCCGTTGCGTTGTTTTTTTCTTTGGTGATAGAGCTGACTGTTGGTCCTCTTCAACTGCAAACACAACCATCAATGTGAGACAAAGATATTTAACACATGAAATAAATGACAGAAACACCACACAAGTCTGAGTGAGATTTATTACACACAAAACACAAACAACATGGATTACAGTGAGAGTGACATGATGAACTAGTGAATATAAAAATGGGTATTATTCAACACACAAACACGCAACCCAAAATCTAGCAGTGAGAGTTGTTCTAGTCGCCTTTCATTTAAACATTTTTCAAGCCCTTTTTTTTCAAGAACAAGTAAAACGCTGCAGTGAGAAGCATTACCCGAGCGCCCCCTTTATTGACAGACAACGCTTCTCTCTGTGTCTGGTTAATATTTAATGTTTTACAGCTGACAGCGGGTCATTAGTGAAACACGGCACACACTTCACTGCAGACACGACTCCAGACCACAAACACATGCTCTGTTTGGGCCAAAGAGCTGTCACAATTATCAGGATGACCTCCAAGAAATGTCACATAAGAGCTAAGCACAGGCTGGCAACAACTATAAAAAGGTTAAATAGAAAGTATGTCTAAATTAGCCATTGTTTTGCTTGAGTGCACATTGACATTAGAGAATAGTAATTCATAGGAGTAATACATTTTAAATCTTGTAGAGAAATAATAACTACAAAAAATAGAAAGAAAATACAAAATTGTTGATTCTTTTGACATTGTTCCAGATGACAATGACAATAAAAAAAAAAAAACATTTGGGATTATTTTCCCTATTATGCTTTTTTGTTAGCGCTTTGCATTTAAGAAATAATAAAAAACTTTGTTTTTTAAATGTATTTATTTTTATTATTTTATTGACTAGCCATTATATTATTGCATTTACAACTATAGCATCAAAGTATTTAAATCTAAAATAATAAAGTGAATTTAATAAGGTTTCCTCAAGGTTGGGCTTTAGGCCCTTTTGTGTTTATAATGAAATTATTTGTACAAGAATGCATTATTACCCAAATTGAAAATGTATTTTAATAATTGTACAAATTGACAGTTATTCAGATGTCTAAACTCTACAAAGTTTTTTTTTTTTTATTATTTATTTTTAGCAGAAACAACACAGTAATGCAGATACATGATACAAGTTGCCTCTAGTCATCCTCTGTCACAGTTGAGCTAAGTCTATTTTTCCAAAGGTGTTCTCCAGGGTTGTGCTTTAGGACCTTTTGTGTTCTTAGTAGTTACTCATACAATTACAACAAAATTACCCAGATTGTAGTATTTATTTTATTAATTGTGACAGACGAATGTTAGACAATTAGACTAGAGTCTCTGGTCTGGGAAACTTTATTTTTTGTAATAAGAATACAGTTGAAGTCCTAAATAAACAGTTTTTTGCAAAGGGTTCCACAAGGTTATGCTTAGGCCACTTGTGTTCATCCCATTTTTCATACAATTATAGCACCAACACTCAAACTGAATAATTTAGTTTAATAATTGTGACAGACAAATGTTAGAAAGTTATTCAAGAAGTCCCATTGTTTTCTGGCACTTATCAACAAAGGTTATACATTTCTGTTAAGGCCACTCCCCTGTTAGTCTGCAGTCCCTTACACTGCCTCTGGGTGGCGTTACTGGGGGTGGTATCTGTATTTGACTGGCAGGCTCTGAGCTCTCTGCAGCCTCTTGCCGTCCTCTGTTTGGGCCATGTGACGTTTTCGGGAGGGGGCAGCAGACTCCTTTACGGTTGTTCACCAGTGGGACCTGCTCTGGGCACTCTGCTGCCCCTGCTGGGCTCCAGGAGGTGGTTCAGGTGATAGGGCAGGACAGGCTCACCAAGGGCTGTACAGGGGTCATTTTAAGTCAGGAATTACATTTGCACAAGTAACAGAAATGTCGATATTAAAATTACTCATGGAGATGTTATTGCTTTGCCTAGATTGTTTCGCAGTATGACGTTAACCTTCTTAATCTCCATGGCAACATCAGTTTTATTTTAGAGCATAATAAATACATGCCATAATTGTAATGTCGTATTTGTTAAAAATTCACACTAAGCAACAAAAAAGTTGACAATAGTCCAACTATTCACTTTCAAGGAGTAGTTTTTTCTATTCAGTTCAGGATTGTGTCATCACACATCAGTGGAACACATCAAAAGAGTTAAACCTATAAAAATTCTTAAATGCTAAATACTGAAATTAGTATTCATTTATTCATCATATTCTGACACTAGATGGTGATAGCTAGATTTAAGCAATATGTTTTTTGTTCCACAGCTGGTTTGTATACTTTTTTTTTACATTGTCATAGCTAATGTAATCCATATTCCTATGGAAGCTTAGTGAGCTTGCTGCAAAAAGAGCGCATTTCCTTGTATTTTTATAGCAAACGTTGTCTTTTGATGTTCCATTGTGAGCTCTAATCACCATTTCCCATACACTTATGAAAAAGGATAATCACCTACATGTGGTACAAATGAAAACAACCTTATACTATTCATTCAAAGTATTAAGTTAGTATTATCATCAAGTTTTCCTTTCTTTCTCTTGTTTAATGTATCAGTTTCTAAATATTTTTATCTCCAAGAGTTTTAATTAATAGTTCAAACATAGTGAGGATGAAGAGGGTGGACATTTTGCAAATGATCAAGGCCACTAATCGAAATGAGAAAAACAGCATAGATTTTAAAGGGAAGCCTCAAGGTTGCGCTTTAGGACCCTTTCTCTTCATCGTATTTTCAGTCATACCTTATTAGAATCCAAAATTATCCACAAAGCCACAGTGTCTTTTAACATATTTTTGCAAAGATTAAGCATCAAAGTGGCTGCTACTTTTAAGCTCTATAAGGCCAAACCTAACCTGTCCACAGTGCTAATGCTAACATACATTTTAGGTGCCATCTATTGCTGTTCGTTGACCCATTATATAACACCAAACTTGGCCCATTTCTCTGCTCAAACCTGTACTTTCGCATTGCTCTCCCATTGTCTGACCCTCTCTAATCCGCAACGACACAAAAAGCCCCACATTACGCCTCTTAATAAAACATATTAGCATTACCTGCGCATTCTCAGGGCTAATTCTATGTGGCACAAGAACGCTAATATCTGAATAATTGATTTTCCTCATTTTTATTAAACACCACTTAACCACTTGCTGTAGCGGCCCATTGAAATGCCGGCTTTGGACACTCGCCTCGATATTTATAATAGAAATGAATTAGTTAGTACGCTTTCAGGTGTTCGGAGACTATTGTTATGCCAGAGGAATGAGGAAGTGACAGCGCGGATTAACCAGCACTAGTAGAGAGAAGATGGCAGCCTTTTTGGGATTTGGGATTTTCATAGTTTTTCACTCAGTTTAAATCCAGTGTTCAGTGCACGACTTTAGCTGTTTGTGATGAAAGATTTCTGATCATCCTACAACCAAAGATGAGATGTGATTGATATGAATCTTGATGTATTATCACTGAAAAGAAAAATACAGTACCTCAATTTATAGTTTTGATTGAATAGTTACATCTCCACACAATCCAAAATCCTATGTATGTGTTGTTTAAGAAAATAATATTGTTTTGCAAAGTTCTCTTTACATTTTGAATCTGACTTCACGCTATCCCAGCATGCACTGCGTATCCCTGGGCCCGGCAGTCAAGCTTGTAGTTTATTCCAAAGATTTAAATGGCATCAGCCGGGATAATTTTTTTATGAATTATTTTTGCACACTAGTACTTATAAATGATCAAAGACAGAAGAAAGATCATTTTAGCAATCAGATACAATATTAAATAATTTTTTTATTGGGATATTAGTTAACTAGGGTCATTGAAGGCTGTTGGTTGCAGGGTTGTAGTTGACCAGAGAAATTATTGTTGCTGTTCAACATACACTGGAAAAATACAAACTTATAATGCTAACAAGGAAAAAAATACGGTTGAATTAAGTATATATCATGATATATGACAATATTTTGAGTATCTATCTTGACGATTTGCCAATAGAACAAACATTTAGCTCTTATTCCAAGTACAGAAGCATTTTTCAAGTGAGAATTTAAGCCAGTCAAAATCTTCTCAAAATCTGTTAAAACCTGCTTATTTCAGGCACATTCTCACTTGTTATCTCATTTAAGATTATCATATTTTTCTGTATAAATCCTTGTTGTCTAAAAGGAATCAATCGACTAAAAAAAATATTGGTCGACTAAGAATGCATCGACCGATTAATCGACTAAACGACTAAAAGACTGCAGCACTAGTTGGTTAGAGGCCCTAAGCTACCGACCACTCTTGCCTAATAATCAGATTCTAGCCCTTCTGTCTTTGCGTTTCCGATCAATCTTTGTCAAACAGTGCACCTCAAAGTAACAACAAAGAACATTTTTTTTCCCTTTTCTTTTTTTCCTTTCGTAACATTGATAAACACAAAACCACGGCTAGCATGTTCCGCTAACAAGAGAAACTGATGAAGGAGCCTAGAGCTTGTGGTTAATTCAGATCAACTTTAATTGTAGCCAAGCTTATTAATCGCAAAGTGAGAAGCTGTATTACTTAATTATCTTTTACACAAAATTACATAGAGTTATTGCATTTTGATTAGCTGTTTGAGTTATCCTGTTTCCACTTACCACTTATGTACTTAGGGCCTCATTTAGCAAGCTACAAGCTAAATTGTGCTTATAAACTAAAAAACACATTTGCGATACATCTTTCACAAAATCTATATATTTATACATTGTTACATACTGTCCCTTTACACAAATTAATTAGGACACATATACGTAAACAGAGAATACATTTATAACACACAAAAACTCTTTCTATTGCTACAGAAGCCATATAGTTTTGCTTCAGTTGCAGTATCTATTATAAAAAGCCTATACAATGGCGCCATCTGCTGTTCTCAAACCGCACAAATCCCTCACTCACAGACTCCAAAGTGATGAAAACATGACAAACTACACACCAAATAATGAAAAATACGCAAGATGAATGAATGAAATGTAGACTTACTTGACTTGATATATCCGTTATAGCTATTTTTAGCTGAGGGAGAGAATGAGAAACAAGTGAGAGGTTAGAATACAATGAATCAATGCATTTGTAAGAGTTATTGTTTTACGTGACAGACTTAAGGCACTTTGAACGTGACATGGACTGAAGTGAGAGAAGCCAGAGAGTTATAGCGACAGAATCTAGATGCTGTTAGTTTGAGAAATGTAGTTGTTGTTTCGAAGGAGTGATGATTAACTGAACTGGATGCTTAAGAATTGCCCGTAAACGTAATAATCACCACAGATTATATATTGTAATAACTGTACAACCCCTATGTAATTCTATCCTACATAGTTTCAAGTTTATGCTTAACAAATGTAATAAACCACAAACGTGGGAGCTAAATACGTTCATACGAGGCTTATTGCATGAAAACTCAACATATACTTTATTACAAGTTCAATGATTCTCCCAAACATAAACAGCAACTGTAATAGAGTTTTCAGTTTTAAGTGTAAGCCTGTGATCATAATTTCACATACAGTAAGCAATATACTGCAAAGATATTAAAAAGTTGTCAACTTTAAATGTAATAAATCCATGCTAACAACAAACTTGACTACCACAAATGTACCACAGATTAGTTGCACATTGTTACATCCAATGTGCAACTAATCTGTCCTGTGTTGTCCCCCATTAACCCCCCCCCCCCAATAAATAAATACGTAAAAAATAAATCCAAACAAAATAACAATACCATACACGTTACATAGAAAAGTCACATAAAACCAAAACAAATGTACCTATTATAAACCCTGTCATATGTCATCGTCTCTGTCATAAGCTAGCTTTCCCCATAGAACATTTTCTCTACTGCACATGACCCAATTTTTCAAGAGAAGGCACAAGGTTGTGCCAGCCTTGCTAAACCAAAGTGCTCATCTATATACAGGGAGAAACACAGAAACTTCATAAACCTTGGCAAGCCGGAAGTTGAACCTGCGACCTTCGTGCTGTGAGGCAAGAGTGCTGGACTATGACTGTGCTGGACTTCAGATCCAGCTTTATAAGGTATATTTGACTGTATTATGATTTGAGGGTTTCCTCTTCTGCAAACCTGTGTATTACTTTCTGTACAAATTGTGCTGTTGAAATAACCTCACCTTACCAAATACAAAACCATGAGGAATACACAGATTAAATAAAAGACTGGTGAGTACTTCTGACACCTTATAATCTCAGCATTGGAAGTGTATTAGTAACAGATTTGTAACAGACCAACATTCAGAAAACGACAGCATGCACCAGACAAAAGCTCCCCAAAAGTCAACATTTATAAAGCCACATTTATATCACCGACAGACACCACGACAGCAGCTAACGCCACCAGCTCAAACAGCTACAGAGACAGGACACTGAGGCAGAGGTCAGAGGTCGTGTGGCGGGTCAGGTGACCACTTACGGGCCGAGCTAACAGAGACACCGGAGAGCGGGACGTCCGAACTACTACGGTCACTAAGAGGCATGCATCCTGAGCCAAAGCAACAGGCCAGACGCTCGGTGGGAGAGGCGGCCATCTTGGCTACAGCGTTAGAGACGAGAAACAACAGGTTAAACATGGAGACTAAAGGGTTTTTAATTCACCACAGTTACCTAAATATGATTGTGAGGTGTAGGGAGTTTCAGATGCCACACTTTAAATTCTACTTCTGTAATATTTGACACTAAAGCAGACTTTCTCCAGTGAATTAAAAGTGACAAAATCTTTGTGTTTCCTGCACTGCTCCTTTAGCTTGCATTTATCTTTGGAAAATACCAGATTTAGCATATTATTTAGGTGTTATCCTTCCATTCGAAATACTGTAAGTCAGTCGTAAAGGCCTTTTTATCCTATTCTCTAGTAATATTAGTATTTTGAGGAAAACATTACTCTTACCAAGGTACAATGTTTTGGCTTTGTTGCACCATGTCACGGCTCTTTGTATCGGAAGACCCAATTCGTACCTTTAGCTTTATTTCTTTTACATTGTTTTATTCTTATTGAAATTTTAATTAAACACAGACAAAACTAAACTGTTAAACACAAAATACCCTTACAGATTTCAACAAAGCAAATGATTGTAAAATTAGATTATTACTGTTTAAAGCCGTACATGCCTGATTAAGCTTGTTCTAGTTGCTAACTGTTAGCTTAAAATTGCGATAAATAAATGTGTTTTGGGCTTTCTATTGACAAACTTTGCAAGATGCATTCATAAATATCAATATAAAGAAATAATATTAACTGTACACTTACAAAAAATGTGTTAAAATACATAATTTCGGCCTGTGCATACATGGTTGACCAAAAAAGGAACTTCCGGACGAATCAGGTCTTCGGTAAGAAAGGGCCGCGACACACCAATAACTCCACCAAAAATGACATAACTAACATTTGACTTTTACATTGCTGTAGCTTGTAAATTATTAGTTTTTTGTAATTGTTATACAACCTTTTAAGAACAAAGTATTTCTCTTCTGGAGCTCAACATTCGTCAGACACCACTTGGTTCTGGATGTGTTGATTCCCAGTTTAAATCAACATAGGGATTCTGAATATGTTTGCTTTCTTTGCAACTAATGAGTAACGAGCACAAGCTATTTTGTTAAATATATCTTCTAAAACTATATGACAAAGGTATTCAAATGCTTTGCCAAATTGACATTTTAAAAGTAATTTTTGGATGAAAACAACTGTGTTATGTTTATGTTATCGAATAGCACAGAGCCAAGCCATTAATATCTTTGATATGCCTATAAAATGGTAATTTTATATAGTACTTTTCTACCTTTCCAGATACTCAAAGCGCTTTACAATCTAGGATTCACTCACCCAGTGTAACAGACACTGAGGCAATGTCCCACTTTGGCACCTGGTGTTCTAGAGTCTCCCATCCAAGTAATGACCAGGTCATAACTTGCTTAGCTTCTGAGATCTAACGTGATCATTTGTTACAATAATATACGTATATTTAACCATTACTGGGGTCAATTGTTTGTAAATGTGAAATAGCCTTAAAATTATTAACAAAAGTTGAGAAATGAAATTGAATGTCTTACCAATCCCCATAGATAGCTAGTTTAACCTACAATAAGCCTACAATTCTCTATATCGAATCAACAGTGGCATGTTTTTCTTATTTTATATACAATTCATGTTACATTTCTCTAAAGTGTGTCATTAAGCAAATGAATCCAAAGGTCCGTGCTGACATCTGGTGGTGAAAATATATACTGCAATAATGAATATCCTATTGTAATCTCAACACCAATAACTCAACTAAAACTTTATACAAATGGTACATGAGTAAATGCATCAGTTCTGCTACTTGTTTTTTTGTTTTTTAATCGTGCAAATGGACAAAGGGCTCCAGGCTTTGGACATGCAACATTCACTATTGAGCATTCACTACTTCAGGGTCTGCAGGCTGATCAGGACACGTTCATGTTACTCACAATAAACCACTAGATTTTAAACAAAAGGCAGTGTCCAAGAGCAGCAGGGAGGAAAGACACAGGTTAGAAATACGTCTACGTTCACTGACAAATCGCTACATCAAAGAAAAACTGGTTTAGCTTGAAATTTGAGGCTAATTTTTACACGAGAAGCAGAAATAAGGCACTTTCTATTCACAGTAATGTTAGCAATATTAAGCAAAATTCAATTCTAATATAGTATGACTTTTTTCTGTCTCTTCAGAATAGTTTTGTGTAGAATGTTCCACAGTATGTCATTAAAAATCTCCAAAGAAACAGACAGGGTTAGTACGAAGCATTGTTTTTTTAAAGGTATTTGTATCTAAATAAACACCTGTAGTTGGGTAAACGACTGGAGCTATGTTAAAAGACATACTGTGGGACATTCCGGAAAGAAAAGTTCCACAGCTTTATGTTACAGAGTAAATATATAGGAATAAATGAATGCAGACTTACTTTTCTTGCATCCACACTTCTTGATGCGTTTTGGGTCGCTGATGTCATCGTGGCAGGCTTTGCAGTAGAACAAAGCTCTGTGGACAAAATAAATAAACATCACTGGTTGAACGTGTTTACCATTGAAAGTTGTCTCTCATAAACTGTAAGTGACATGAGTTCAGCAACTGCCAACATCTGCCTCTGCTCCCAAACTGAATCTCTACAAAAGCACAGCTCTTTAAAAGTTATGTAACTCTGCACAGTGTAATATTTTCAATTTAGACTTTGCAAAAACAATCCGTCGCCGCTTATCCTAAAACAAAATTTTATAGTAATAACTTGTACCTTTTGACTTCTTTGGCGTCACTGGCGATGAAGAATCCCAGAGTTCCCTCCGTCATCTTCACGTGGTTCCCAGGGTTGATCAAAGTGCTGCAAGTATTCAACCACAACACACAATTTATAAACAGAGCGCAATAGTGATGCGCGGGTCAGCCTTTTTTGTGATCTGTCCCGCTCAACCCCATTTTAAATTCAACCAACTGACCAACCCTTCCAAAAAAAACATGCTTAAAATTCAGGACCCAACACAAATCCGAACCCACACACATAAAAACGACCTAAAACTGTTGTTTTGCCAGCTGCTGCAGCTGCAGGGTACATGTGTCTGCAGATGCCCTAGTCGAGAGTTTGGGGATCGTGTGTCAAATCACAGGCAACAGCACAGAAGCTCTTAGAAAACTTATGGCTGCTTGGATCATAACACAGCCTCAGCTCTGGATGTTTCTCCAGGTAAACGTAGTTTACAATGATGATTTAGATCAGTGGTTCCCAACCTGGGGGACGGGCCCAGGTTGGGGCCTGAGATTCCAGGCGGTCCCGAGAGCTTTGTCTGATCAGAGAGTCAAGTTCTAAAAGTAGTTATAAGTGAAACTTTATAAGTAAAAAAACACAAATATAAGGACCAAAACACAACAATAGCTGTTTACTTGACTGAAATAAATGGTTTTAATTCAAATTTTTATCATACAATAAGTTCAGGAGGCGCTATTTTAAACAAGGGGGGCTCGACAAGTCCACCATTCAATCAGGGGGGCTTAGAGGAAAAAAGGCTGGGAACCACTGATTTAGATCATGCTGGAGCATCATTTGTGTAGTTAAGATGTGTTTATGTGTTTTATGACTGTGTCACTTTTCTTCCTTTTTGTAGTTATAAATGAAATATGCACAAGATGCATTCATTTTCTACCGCTTAATCCCGTTAGGAGTCATGGGTGACTGGAGCCTATCCCAGTAACTTTGGGCCTTAAGCGGGGAACACCCTGGACAGTGGCCAACTCGTCACAGGGTTAGACAGACAAACATTCACTCTCTCATTCATTCACTAAGCGAGATATGCAGTGATGCCCAATTAACCTAAACATGCATGTTTTTGGATGTGGGAGGAAACCGGAGTACCCGGAGAAAACCCACAGTGGCACGGGGAGAACATGCAAACTCCACCCAGAGAGATCGTGAGATGTTGATATGGAGTCAAGCCAGGGAAGCCAGAGCTCTAACCACTCTGCTTTAGAAATTTAGATCTGTTACACTGTTTTTAGCCACTCACTCTGGCTGTGAGACCAATGTTCTAAGTACTTCTTTAAATATTTTATGGAGTATTAAAATAAAGACGGATTGAATGATTGACAGATGTACCTGCTCTCTCTCTGGTCAGACTTGTACTCGATGGCGATGAGGAGCAACTTCAGCTTCACGTAGCACAGTCTGTGGATAAAAAAAAAAAATACATTAAACATTAAACCAAAAGCCAGGTTATATTATGGGAATATAGTATGGGGATATAGTAATGTATTCTCTGTAAAAAAAAATAAAAGAAAAAAAAGGACTTATGAACAGACATATGAATAGTAAACACTCACTCGCAGATGACAGGGAAGGACAGTCCCACAAAGGCACTGGACAGATACTCCGTGTACATCTCATTGGATACACCCTCCAGGTAATACTTCTGCCACGTGTCCTCCTCAATCTGAACAAAAACATATAAGATTTAGCTGAAAATCATTAAGAATATAGAATTATCTGTGTAATTGTCCTGTACCTTGATGAATGACCTCATGGAGAACAAGTTGGCCAACATGGTGGACAGACCCTGAGCCAAACAGCTCTGAGCGATGAATCCCAGCTTCAGCTCGGCCAGGCAGATCGCATCGTCGCCCTCTTTCCAGTTCCAGCTCGGGATGTTCAGCAGGTGGGCCTACAGGGGCGCAACAGGGCAGAGTCAGGACTAAACGGGACCAGAGTCAGGACAAACGTGGACCAGAGTTAGGACTAAACGGGACCAGAGTCAGGACTAAACGGACCAGAGTCAGGACTAAACTGGACCAGAGTCAGGACTAAACACGACCAGAGTCAGGACTAACAGGCCAGAGTCAGGACTAAACTGGACCAGAGTCAGGACTAAACGTGGACCAGAGTCGGACTAAATGTGGACCAGAGTCGGGACTAAACGTGGACCAGAGTAAGACTAAAACGGACCGAGTAATAAATGGACAGAGTCAGACTAAACTGGACCAGAGTCAGATAAATGGACCAGTCAGGACTAAACGTGGACCAGAGTCAGGACTAAACATGGACCAGAGTCAGGACTAAACGTGGACCAGAGTCAGGACTAAACACGGACCAGAGTCAGGACTAAACTGGAATCAGTCCTTCAATTCGGTATTTAAACTCATGACAAAAGACATACAGTTGTCAAATCTGTGTCATTTAGTAGATTCTGGCATATTTCAGCGATTGTAGGTACAGTTGTGGACTTAGTAATACTCTACATAGTCATATTTAATCACTGGTTACACACTGACTTGTTGTGATACTGCAGCATCTGTGTGATGATTCTGATTTTCGGATGGTAGTTCTTTATGGAAATGACTCTGCATCAAACATAAGCAAGTTTATTGTAATTGTAATTGTAATTGTAATTTAGTCTTTTTAGTCGAAGCACAAATAACTGTTCACCTCATGATGTTGGAGGCGTCCTCGGCGTCTGGATCAGCGCAGTATTTGTTTGCCAAATCAAGCAGGCATCGGCCGACTCAATCTAGAAATATTTAAAAGTTGGTGATACTTGTTTGTTGAGCTACTATAACCTGCGCTGTGAAAGTGTAACGTGGGTTAAAGTTTCAGACCTTGACGCGGGCCAGGTCGTGCGGGTTGAGGACGGATCCCTGGTAAAACTCCACCTGAGTGAAGTGACGCTTGAACAAGGCTTCCAGCTCAAGATTAGGGGAAATACTGAGGACAAAGACAACACAGGTTCATCTTAATCTAATCTGATCCACACAAGATTCCCTCTCATCGCAATAACAGAGTCTGGAGCGTAACAGAAGGAAATGAAATAAAATCCCATTATGCTGCTGACACAATAATACTAAAGCCTAAGAATCCCAGTAAAACATTTTCTTAAAGTACCACCTTGGATTTTAAAATATTGACATCAGGTTCTAGGATTGTCTTAATATAGGACTTTTCCCCCAAAAATGTGGAAATTTTAGTGTTGCAACACAACACAGTTTTAATGTTGCAACAAAGAAAAATGCAGTCAGTTATTATAGTTTTTATCTAGTCTAAGTTAAAACTACTAATACTAGCTAGAACTATTTATTTTGATTGTTGCAAGACATTTCTTATTCCTTTCAAGAGATTTGACTTAACTCACATTTGTAAAAATATCTTACTTCATTTAACTAGAATCAAGAAGAAATGTATTGAAACAAGGCAGAAAACAAATCGTATTATCAAGTAAAATAATCTTAACTAAAAAACAAAACAAACAAAGTTTAATATCCAGGTTTTAAGACATTTTAACCAATCTAGAAATACAATTTTGGCAGTGCACAAAGTTGGTTTGGTAATGTTATGGAGTGTGAGATTGGCTTTAAAAAATTAATTGTAATTAATATGATTTCATCATGTCACAAATATGTAATCTTTGTTATAATCATAAAGCTTTGATAATTTCAATTGTAATTTGTTCAAACATCTTTAATACACTGCAGCAGCAGGTCTGACCTGATTTTAAAAGGTCTTTCTGGACTTAAAAAAGTAGGTTTTTAAATGTAGGGAGCAGAAAGTAGTTACTTCTTGAAAAAAGTAAGAAGTAAAATTTGTCTTCTTATGTCCAAATAAAGGCACAGCAATGGTATCGACTTAATCAATATCATGGAGCCGATACTCGATTAGCATACCAACACAGTTCAACTCATGCTTCTAAAAGTTAAATGTGCTTAAAACACATCATGGTAAATAATCGGAGACACAGAATACTTTAGGTAAGTGAGCAAAACATGTGACTGATGTAGAAAAGAAAATCTAAAAAAGTAATATTTCTATTTCTGTTCTACAGTATTGAGCGCCTTAACATAAAATGTACATTTAAGTAAACAAAGTAACTCACTTATGGAGAAAACAATTTCTACATTGACATCATCCCTGTCCTTGTGTAGGAAGTCTTTGAGGAAGTTGGACACACTTTCCAGCGTGATGTGGCCACAGACGACGATGTGCCTGCAAGACAAGAATCAGGATGAAGACTGCTGTGAAAAACAAGTCTAAACACACAACTAAATATGTCTTCTTTTCTGACCTAGAACAAAGACATTAGATTATTGACACTAAAACAATTTATTTTCTGTACGACATTGAAACATGAGATTAAGCAGACATTTTTGTTAGAATATGTCTCATTTTGTATGACTTTATGTCGGTTTGTGCTTTGTCTGGGATCTAATTATTTAATACTTTGCCTAGAGTTGGTCTGGTCACAGAGAGAGAGAGAGAGAGAGAGAGAGAGAGAAGGGAAAAAGAGAGAGAGGGGGGGCAGGAGAGAGGAGAAAGAGAGACAGAAGAGAAAGAAGAGAAGGAGAGAAGAGAGAAAGGAGAGAAAAAGAGAGAGAGGGGGGGGGGCGAGAGAGAGGAGAAAGAAGGCAGAAGAGAAAGAGAGAGAGTGGGGAGCGAGAGAGAGAAGGAGAGAGAGAAGAGACGAGAGACAGAGGGGGAGAGAGACAGAAGAGAAAGAGAGAGAGAGAGAAAAGAGAAAGAGAGACAGAAAGAGAAAGAGAGAGAGGAGGGAAAGAAGAGGACAGAAGAGAAGAGAGAGACGAGAGAAAGAGGAGAGAGAGAGAGAGAAGAGGAGACAGAGAGAAAGAGAAAGAAGAGAAAGAGAGAGAAGAAGAGAGAAACAGAGAGAGGAGAGAAGAGAGAGAGAAAGAGAGACAGAAGAGAGGAGAGAGTAGAGAGACAGAGAGAAAAGAGAGAGAGAGAAGAGAAAGAGAGAGAGGAGAGAGAGAGGCAGGAGAGAAAGAGAGAAGGAGAAAGAGAGAGAGAGAGAGAAAGAAGAGAAAAGAAGGAGAGAGAGAGAGAGGAGAGAGAGAGAGAAGAGAAAGAGAGAGGAGCAAAAAAGAGAAAGAGACAGGAGAGAAGGAGAGAGAGATAGAAGAGAAAGAGAAGAGAAAGAGGAGAGAGGAGAGAGAGAGAGAGAGAGGAGAGAGATACAGGAGAGAAAGAGAGAGAGAATGACACATTGTCAAGCAAACAGTGTGCGTTCCTGATTGGCTAATTCACATGTCAATCACGACCACCTGAAACTGAAGAAAATAATGTAGTGACCAGACCGTAATAAAACGTACAGATACCATTCTGTATCTACTGTATCTGAAAGACAAAGTTCAGGCTAAAATCACTTTGAAACATCTTAAATCTTTTATAATATTCTGTACCATGGCCTGACCTGGATTGAAACGTGAGATTATGAATGGGACATGTTTGGTTGTCTGATCACGTGTGTGTGTGTGTGGGGGGGGGGGGGACTTCCTGTGTCGCTGGATTGAGAGAGTCAGAGAGTGTGCTCAGATTATGAAGGATTAGAGCAGGATTATAAACATATCAGATCATAGACTGCGACAGCACATTTACACAGAATTTAAGAATGGTTCTGCGTTCATTGAGAAAGACTGTTTAATATGCATGTTGAATGAATATGTACTTTAAATAGATTTTCTAAACCCAAATAATGGAAAATGTTAAAATATTTAATTTTAAAGTGTCTGGTTTAATGCATTTATTCATTTAAAATTTCATTCCATACGATACAGTTGGCATCAGAGGAAACCCTCACTAACAAAGTCTGTGGAGGAAACATAGTACTGTGGAGATCAACAGTGGAAGATCGTCCTACTTTCATTCAGGAAGTAAATTGCCCCATTATAAAGCAAATGTGGATTTAAGGAGATATATTATGTGAAATATAAAAACAAAGAGATTGAGATGAGTAAAGTGATCCAACGCTCCAAATGTGTAAATACTGTATATCTAGCAATGCTATTGACCCTATTTTGTCCCCGCCCACTTGGCTTGGAAATGCACTTCCTGTTTAGCTCTGTTAATAGTAGCTAACGTATTTGTTTGTCTGTCTTGTGGGGCAATTTTAATTAAATATAATGACAGTTAAAATAAACCCATTGACTGAAATCTACAGGCTAAATGTAGCTAAACAGGAAGTGCATGTCCTAGAAAAGTGGGCGGGACAAAATAGGGTCAATAGTAGCAGGGAGCTAAATGCAATGCAATGCTAGAACTGCCTAGATTATTTATATAGCTACAGAACTTTCTGTTTAAGTTTCTAACATATATCACCTCATCAACAACCTCGTTTAAACTCGGTTGTACCTCGACTTGTATTAGTTGTGTTAAATATACACTTATTGTACCAGAAAACATCTTGAAACAAGTAAAAGGTTATGTTGGTTCAGTGGTTCTCACCTTTATTAGTCGTGACCCCAAAATAACAACTGTAGCATTGGTGACCCCCAAACAAAGAATGTAGGCCACCCACAAAGTGATAAAGAAGTCTTGTGTTAGATATTATTTTGGAGCCATAAGCCTAGATAAACTCGTTGACAGGTTTGTAAATAGGAATCAGCATCTATCATTACAGTTGAAATGTGTTATTACTGCAAAACTTCACACATCATCAGGGGACCCCCCAGAGATGAGTCCATGACCCATGGCCATGGGAGTCCCGACCCCCAGGATGAAAACCATTGTGTTAGTTAACAATGGACTTGTTGCTGGCAGTAAGCCACATCCAATGATATAACCAGTTGCCGACTGTATCTATTTTTTAGTTAAAATTGTATTTCCTGATTATACAGTGAATGTTAATCTCAGACCAAAAAGTTACCTAGCAACGATGTTTTACAGAGACAAAATAGTTATCAAATCATTTGAACAAATCATGCAATGAGTTTACTGTAATTTTCATTAGATTCTTCAACTTTTCTCCTCAAAAATATATTTGCAACAAATTATTTTCTACCAAATGAAGTCTAAAAATAATAAATAAGGAAAAAAAGTAAATTCAGATTTAGTTGTGACAGATTATATGTTTGAGAGAGTTGAAAATGTGTGATTTTCATTGTGATTTTACATGAATTTAACATTTAACAGATGCAGTTATTTCTTTCTCACAAACACAGAATTACTACACTGGAGATGTAAAAACTGAAAACAAATACTTTCTATACACTTTTTTTTTCTTTTAAATGAAAGTTAACAATGAGGTTAGTGCTGTGAGTGAGAAAACAAGTTGAAGTTAGTGATGGTGAGTCAAGTTTATCAGAACAAAGAGGCTGAAAGGAAAAGAATCAGGGTTAAAACAAAGGCCTTTGTATGATTCAAACTGACCGTGTCCCCTCGTGACATCATCAGGTGGAAGATTAAAGGTGCTACTTTATGTTTTTAAATCCAAGAATACCTTCACCAAACTCATTATGAACAGATCAGCCAATATCCTTTCTTCACTACTGCTCAAACTGATGGTTTTTATTCATTTAGGAAAGAAATTTACACAATTTTTCACATTTTAAAACATAAAATAACTGACTATACCCACTTATTACTTAAACAAACAATAAATTAGATGCAAAAGTGTTAATTCTCTTACCTCTTTCTGCATTTCCACTTGACTTGAATAAACATTACCAACTACCAGCTTCCAAAGAATCACCATTTCCCCAATACATGCGTTCTTATTGAACAAATATTGGCTTAAAATCAAGAAAAGCTGATTTTAAGTCAGACTTCACCAACATAAAGATTAGATTAACTTAACCATCGACACCGATCAGTTCCCACAAACACAAAAACAGCCAAAGCAGACGATTTGATTTAGAAATAAAGGCAATTTTATTTCCCTAAACTATTAATACAAAGGCTAGCTAATCTATGACACTAGCTTAAACTGGTTCATTGTTTCCTTGAAGCAGCTAACTTTTATTCTAATTTGGATGCTATATACTTGTTTAAAATGCTGGTTCCTGAGACTAAAGGTGTAGGTCGGACTGAAGACAGAGGCCAAGCAGCAAAAGCAGCAGCAGCAGCGACGAGGAATTAGTTTTTCCAAAGCAGAAAAACAAGAGAAACGAGGAGCAGAAATGAAATAATGTAGTGTAATGTGATTAAATGTGATGACGGATGTGTTTTATGTCATACAATGTGATGATATAACATTGCTTTGCTAAATTGAAGACTGAATGAACAATGGAGAATGATAATGTCGGGTTTTGCTGTATTTTAAATGGTTACATGTTGATAATGTGAATAAAAATGAGTGTGAAAAACTCAATTACTTGTTTTATCTCTGTTGAATATGTTTTAAATGATTTGCAAAATAGAAAATTGCACCAAATAAACCAACAATAAGCTACATGAATGTGCACCAACATTTAGCATGAAGGATTTTCTGATGATAACAAATGCAGTTGAGCATTTGGAGGCACACAGCACCAAATGCAAACTGATTTATGAGAAATACATGTAAACTGTGAGAGCTTATAATGGATGTGTCAAAGTTTGTGAAAATCCTTCATGGTTCACCACCAACACAGATGTGATTACGCTGAAAAATCTCAATAAAATGTGATGCTAAAGACGATACTGGTAAGAAAAACTCAAACGTACTATAATAAGCTAAGTTTTCTCATGATTAGTTGTGTTTGAATTAGGGCTGGGCAATATCATATGAGACTATTTCCTACCATGTTTGATCAGTTTAAACTTGAAAAAGAGTGACCTAATCATAGAGGCTCTGCAGAAGTTAAAACACTATTAATGACAGAAATAAAACATGAGTGGAACCAGATCTTACATCTGTACACCTCTACATCTGCAGATAGGTTTATCTGTTGTTTGTCCTTGTAAATTGGCTAAAACGAGTCCTATTGATGTATAATAATGAGACACTAACAGTCTTCAATAATGCGCTCTGTGCTGAATGATCCGAGCTGCACCTATCCTGTCACTAACCGAACTGAGACTGAATATCATTGTGAAAGCTTTAGGACTAGTAATTTGCAAATTTTGGTCCATAGTTGCTTATTAGGCATTCATGTTGAAGGGCCACACTGACATCATGCTGACATCAAAGGCCGGTTATGAGTAACAAACTACAACTATTTGACAACTAAGAGTTTCTGTATTTGATTTTTGCATATCAATCGAAGTTACAATACATATACAAAATCTATCTTGCATTTGCATAGGTCTAAAAATGAATTTCTCTTTAAATTTCAGACTAATCAGTTCAACACCCACACTACTCCCAGTCCTAATGCATGATTAAAATCAACCTGATAAGAGCTCAAGGGCCACATAAAACGATGTGGAGGACCGCATCCAGCCTCTGGGCCTTGTGTTTGACACGTGTGACTTAGAGCAAGCACTGCTCAGCTCGACTGTAGTGCCTTTGGAGTTTCTGATGCCCCTATGCACTCTGTGTTATGTGAGTTATTGGTGCGGCAGCATTGTGTAACTTTAAAAGGCTGAAACAAGTACGTACCAATATAAAAAACAAAACATAACTAAAGGTGCTACACCCAATTTTTGCTTCGTTGAAAATGGAAACAAACAGAAATAATTCATTATAAGCTTCCTACATCTGTTGTACATCATGTATTTCTCACTTTCCTAATGCATTCTGAGCCTCTGGATTGTTCACCACGATTTTAAGTGTCTTAACGACAGTTAGCTTCGATGCTAACAACAACAGACAAACTTAGTGGGGTTTGTCACAGAACATTATTAGACATAGACAGGACACTGCAGACTAATTTTCAACTTAATAGATACATTAACAAGAGATCTGTGCTGGGAGGAACTAATTTTGTATTTGTATTTATTGTAAAAAAAATTGGGTTTAGTCCCTTTAAGATGCTTTAACTAAATCATCAGTTATATTGTTATTGCAACATTCTTTATATGCGTCAATTCCTGCTTGTTTTTAAAAAAAAAAAGTGATCTAATGCTGGTTTATTGAGATTTTTCCAGTGTAAAAGTGACATTCGAAGCAGCAGTGAAGCAGTGACGACACAAACGGCCTGTTCTTCAGCCACAGTGTGACTTTATCATCTCTTTACCTCCGTCTGAAAGTCTAAAAGTCACACAAACCACACCGTTACATCATCATCCTCTCAGGACTTACTTTCTGCCTCTGGTTGAGTTATAGCTGCCTCCGTACTTCTTCCGATTTAAGATGAGAGCTGCAATTTCGGGCACGTAGCGAGCAAACATGGCCTACATGCATAAAACAGAAACAAAACAAAAAAAAGCATGCACGAGGCTCTCCGGACAGAAGCGCCCCAAAATACTTACTTTCGACCATTTACGGCACTATAGGAACCGCCGTATTTCTTGCGGTTTCCTATTAACTCTATGATTTCAGGGACGTAGCTGGCAAACATGGCCTAAGGAGAAGATAGACAGAGAAGAGGCTAAAGCAGGAGAGACCACTTTGTGTCAGAAAGAGGTTTGTAGAGAAGGCAACCCAGCTCCAAGGGAAAATACATACAAATAAAACATTAAAAATAATCAGATTTTCTCCAGATTGAATTGTAGATATAGATGTACTGCACTGTTTTTGATGCAAATACTTAAATGCTGCTTTTTTCTAAATGCACAAACATCATTCTTTAACTTAATTATGTTTGCAAAAGAAATATTTGATTATATTATTCAATTACTCAACTTGTCTGTACATCAGTCAGTCAGACATTGTCTAAAACTGCAGTTCTCAAAGTGAGGTCCAAGGTCTTAAGCGATCAGGATTATTTTTTATGTTAATATAAAATCTAAACACTACATATTTTTAAATTTAGCAGAGAATATTACTTGTTAGGAGTTACGAGCCCATAGTGACACTTGTGTGCAGGCGTCGTTACAAATTGTGGGTCCAGCACGAGGATGCCTCTTATGAGCCCCCCACAATATAAAATAATATGAAAAGCCATTGTGGGGAACAGGACAAAACACCCCTTTGTGCCCCCTGACAACTCCTCTGCTGGCATGACTCTAAAAGGTAATAGTTTTAGAAAAATCTTCATAAAATGGTGATACAATGCATAGTAGTAGTTACAGGAATATAAACAACGCCAACTATCTGTATTACAATCTAACTGTGTCTAAAGTGTAACTAAGTTACTTTGAGTTACATTTTAATGTATAATCACTACATTTATGTTAAAAATGCACCGTGAAACTTTCTGGAAGTTGGAAAGTCAACTACATAATTAAGTAGAAAAGAAAATTAAAACCAGACTTTGGGAATTGTTAATAGTGACGACTGTGTGCTATGCTACAGTCTATAAAAATATGTATATGTATTTGAGACTAAAGGAATATACAGTATTTCTATGGAAACAAACACCCAAAATAAGTTTGTGGTCATATAAGCCACAATTTGTTTTGTGCATCAAAGACAAAATACAAAAAAAGTCATTTCACTCAAGTCTATTTTTGTTCAAAAAGTTATCTTGAAGATTTTGCACACAACTAGTCCTATTACATTTATATTTGAATAACTGATTCTTTTATGTACATTACAAAATAATAATGTATGAACTTTTTAATCAAGCCAACAGTAAGTTTAGACTTGAACTTGAGTTACTGAGGCTCTAACAAGAAAGATGTTTAAACTGCAATGAGCTACATTTTAGTGTTCATGAAAAAGAAATGTATTACAGTAATTAATTAATGTTGTAATGTATTTACAGTACACTGAGCATGGTTACTACATTTACTGTAAATTGGTGAATTACCATGACTCATAAAACTACAAAGTAAGCCTGTATTTAATTACTAAAACAGTATGAAAATCATTATAAACAGTTTAGTCAAGCTTTATAATGAGAACAAGTCATCTCTAATATAACTAGAGACTGGGTTGCCAGATAAAAATAGTTATTCTAGTAATTCTGTTAAAATTTAGTAAAGTTTCAAGAAATAAATGTGAAGAAAATTGGTGAAATAAAAGATAATGGAACTCAAAAGGGAAATGTTTTAGAAGCTTTGGTAAATAAAAATAATAATAAGTAAAAGATGCATAAATCCTTTTGTGCCATGTTTAGTCCAACAAACACATGTCCAGTTCATTTGGAGCCAGGATTAGATCAGATGTAGTCTTGGAGTCTGACTTTTTCACACAAGTACTTCATTTAGACGTTTAAACAAATCCTTCTTTAAGAGCAGAGCCCTGTACTACGAAGTTAGATTTGGGGTTTAGCGAGGTAAGTTCGGGTTAAACCTGGTCTGGTCCTACGAAACTGGATCACTTCCTATCAGGGCAGATCTCTACGGCAACATGCGGCAAACTCATAACCTGCTCCGGACCAGGATAAGTTCCTGAATACGTTAAAAAGACGAGGCGCTGGCCAATCAGAGACGAGAATTTAGGCATTTGTGAAGAGAGAGAGAACAGCGGAGAAATGAGGAAATGCAAAGTCACGGCGTCTTCTTTTATATCAATGCGATGTGCACGTAACCTATTTAAATAGGCTAGAGGAAGATGAGAGTACCGTAATTTCTGGCCTATAGCCGCTACTTTTTCAGAACTTTGAACTCTGCGGCTTATAAGGCAATGCAGCAAAATATAGAATCTCATAGACTTACTATTAAGTGCGGCCTATGTATGCACTTTTTTATTTTCCTTATTTAAATCTAGTTGGTGCGGCTTATATTCAGGTGCGCTCAATAGGGCAAAAATTACGGTAACTAAACTGAAGAATCCTGTTTAATCTGTGTGATGATTAATAAACTCTTTCATTGTCAGAAATATTGAATGACTGCACTTGTCTAAAGATCCTATAGCGGTCGATCTATTAAATGTTTGGTGATGTCTGCACAAATGCTTTTATCTGTTATAATAATACAAGACATATAAATGAACTCTGCAACCTAACTTCTGTCTATTAATCGCTTAAGCGCAGACTTGAAGCTGCAGCGCGTTTACTTCGCTTAGATTTTAATACCCGTATATTTCGCTTCATGATTGACGTTTCTTCGCGCTTGAAGACCGCAGCTTGATTGTTCTGATTGGTCAGTCTGCGTTAACCCCGCCTCTGCTCTGTGACAGGGCTTCATTGAGAAAATCCAGGGTTAACAGATCCAGTTGTGAACTCGTTTCGTGGGACAGTTTATCCAGAGAGGCTCATGTCTGGGTTAGTCAACCCAGGTAAGAGAAACTTATCCAGGATAAGTTCAGCGACGTTCGTAGTACAGGGTTCTGGTTTAGATCTGGTGATGCTCAGAAGGAAACACATTTTACTTTAATAGTTTTGGGAGGGAAAAACGCAGGAATCACTGGTGTAACTCTTAAATAAAGAAGACTCTTGTTTTTTTATCTGCTACTACTGCTGTTCTCCAAGTGATCATCTCTCTCTCTCTCTCTCTCTACTCCTCACACACTCTTTCCTCTCCTTTCTTGCGTCTCTTTCTCTTTCCCACTTCACTCTCACCTCTCTTCCTATATCTTTCTCTCACTCCTTCTCTTCTTTCCTTTTCTCTTTCTCTCTTTTCTCCCTCTCTATCTTTATCTCCCCACTCTTTCATTTTTTACTCTCTCTATCGCTTATTCTCTCTCTTCTCTGTTTCTCTCTTCTCTTTTCTCACACTCTCTATCCCCCTTTCAATCTATTTTCCTCTCTCTCCTCTCTGTCGCTTTTTACTTTCTCACATTCTTGATCTCTTTGTCTCTCTTCCTCTCTCGGTGTCTTTCCATCTTTCTGTTCTTTCTCTCTTTGGGCACTCTGTTTTTCTCTCCCCAGTTTCTCATTTTACTCTGTCTTCCCTTTCTTTACTTTTTCTCTCTCACCTGTTCTCGCTCTCCTCTCTCTTCTCTCTTTCCTTCCCCCTCTCCGTTACGTTCTCTTTCTTTCTATCTCTTTCTCCCCTTTCTCTGTCTTTCTCCTTCTTCTCTCTTTTCTTTCTCTATGTCTCTCATTTCTGTCTCTTCTCTTTCTCTCTCTACACTCTTTCTCTGTCTCCCTCTCTACACCTCTCTCTTCTCTCCCTCTCTCTTTCTTTCTTTCTTTCTTTATCATGTCTCTCTCTCTCTCTCCTCTCGTTCCCTCTCTCTACCGCTCTCTCTTTGTCTTCCTTGCCCCTAAGTCTTTCTTTTCTTTCTCTCTCTTTTTCCTCTCTCCCCCTCTCTCTCTTTTTTCCATTCTCTCCCTCTCTCTATCTCTTCCTCCCTCTTTCCTCTTTGTCTCTCACTCTCCCTCTCTCTCTCTTTCTTCTCTTATCTCTTCGTCTCTTTCTTTCTCCACGCTCTCTTCTTTCTTCTCTCACTTTTCTCGCTCTCTCCCTCGCCCTCTCTCTCCCTCGCCTCTCTCTCTCTCCTCTCTCTCTCTATCTCTCTCTTCTCTCTCCCCCTCTCTCTCTCTCTTCCTCTCGTGCTTCAGACAAAATTACACTTTGTCACTCCACAGTTTAATCCTCTGTGTTTAATTCTCACAGATCTGTTTTTAAGCTTTTGTACCTCTAGTAACACTTTACATCTAAAAAGTCAGAAATCCCTCCACAATCTATCCATCCCGGTTTTCCCAAATGAACCGATCGTCATGGTGTTTGTTGGAAAAGGAGTTGGGATGAGGTCGCCTGAAATTAAAACACTAAAACACAACAATGATTAACAAATGCAATAAGTCAAAACAGCAGCATTGTGTTACGGCAACAAATGCTCTGAGTGAACACAGGCCATATTATTAGGTGTTCTAACTCTTAGGGTTGTCAAATACTCAAATACTAATTGATACTAAAATAGTCACCAATACTAGATACTGCTTCAACACACTTATAGAGCAAATTATAAGCTCTTTGTCAGTCCTAATTTTGTGTCTCTAGCCCAGTTCTTCTACAGGGAATGCATTTGGATTTATTTTGATAAATTGTCACTGTTTTATTTGGCATTACATGTTAAATTCAGCTTTATTTCACATCAAAAGGTAGTTTTTTTTTTTAATTATGGTAGCAGAACTGTTCTAATTTGACAGTAAAATGTGCACTTTTTAGAAAATTGTGAGTGTGAGGGCTTAGCCTAGATGTTTACAGTGTTTATCCACCAGAAGCGTTTCCTCCCCCTCTCTCTCTCTCTCTCTCTCTCTGTCTCTCTCTTGTTCCTTATTTTCTCACCGCACACGTAACATGTGTGCGCTTTCGCTCTCTTCTTCCTCACCTTTCCTCAGCTTGCTTTCCCTGTCTTGTTCTCTTTACGCCGAATAGCTGACCACTTCAAACACTCGCTTTTGTTTGGTGGTTTTCTGGTGTTCTGGCTAGGCATGGGACAATATTAAAATTTGCACTCATGATTATTGTGACCAAAAGAATTGCAATTAACAATATTATCACAATAATTTACTAAACGTAGAAGTGCACAGATTCAAAATCATTGAAATATTTATTAGCGCAAAATATGTGTTTGAACTGGGGTGCACGTAGCCAAGTGGTTAGAGCTCTGGCTTCCCAATAAGGAGATCGTGGGTTCGACTCCCGGGTCGGACCATATCAACATCTCACGATCTCTCTGGGTGGAGTTTGCATGTTCTCCCCGTGTCACCGTGGGTTTTCTCCGGGTACTCCGGTTTCCTCCCACCGCCAAAAACATGCATGTTTAGGTTAATTGGGCATCACTGTAAATTAGTGAGTGAGTGAAATAGTGAGTGAATGAGAGAGTGAATGTTTGTCTGTCTAACCCTGCTGCAAGTTGGCCACTGTCCAGGGTGTTCCCCGCCTAAGGCCCAAAGTCACTGGGATAGGCTCCAGTCACCCGCGACCCCTAACGGGATTAAGCGGTAGAAAATGAATGAATGAATGTGTTTGAACAACTACTTATTGTATTTTGGTCAAAGTACAATCGATAATGATTCAAAGTGAACAAATGTTTACAATGTTGAGCAAAAATCTACTAAATTTGTCTAAGAGTCATTAATTAACTTTAACACATGAACCTTTTCTTTGTTTAACCATAAAGAGCTTCTTACTGAGGTTACAGCAGTCGCATTTTAGATGCTCTTATGAAGACACAGGTGCACATCTGCTTCTGTAATTGCGATTATTGTCACGTACGATTATCACAATTATGAAAAAATGCCACGATTATTTAATTGCGTCCCTTAATTATCGCAATTAGCGATAATATCGTATATCGTCCCATCCCTAGTTTTGGCACTGTCAATCTTCTACGGAGACTTTCGAGTCGGGCTGGGTTCGGGCTCGTGTCCAGAATCTAAACTCTAATACGCGCCCCTTCTCACTACTGACTTCCACAAGCTGCTCTAGTTGTTGATCAAGATGGACCAAAGGAAAATAGCGCTTGATTGGTCATATCAACTCTTAAATAAAACACCTTTTAGAAATCAAGAATGGAAAGTCTGACAGCAGCAGTTACAGTGAAAAAAAACCCAATCGTTTCAATAGAAAGTGAATGGGAAACAGAGTCGAGGAAGCAGGATCAAGCTACTGACTACTTCCTTTTTGTTAGTTCTGAACATGATGCTGTCCACTCGTTTTTTTTTATATCGTCTATGTTCAAAGTTGTACGTTCTTAAAATATTGTATTTATTTATTTTAATGTGTTGTGTTGCCAGTGGAATAGTTGGCTCAAACTGGAACAAACTATGATACAACAACAGTGGTATTAGAACATTGAACCTAATAATATGGCCTGTAGGTTTTGATGATCACATGAAGAATGAAACACAAAAATATCATGATGAAGTTTCACAGTAATGATGCGTATAAAGGAGAGTTATTTACCAGTCCTCCGAGGATGAAGAAGACCATGAAGAGGCGTCCCAGCGTGGTCTTAGCGTACACGTCTCCATAGCCCACAGTGGACATCGTGACCATCAGCAGGTACACACACTCCCAGTACGACAGAGCCTGGGAGTTCTGAAAGTTCTCCCATGGATCTCCCGAGTTCTCCACCTGGAAACACAACTCAGGCATTAGACCAGGAAATGTCAACTTTATACCAACTTGTGTTGCTGTTGACTTAGCACGGTTTGAAAATATGACTGCTCATGTTGTAAAGATACATGTAGTTTTTTTCTGATGTAAATAGATTGTATTGACTTGTCTAAATGTTCGTCCATCCATTCATTTTCTTCTGTTTTATCTGGGGTCCTTAGCAGAGAGGTCCAGACTTCCCTTTCCACACACACCTGAACACCTGATGGCATGGAGGCAGAGTGGCAGAGTGGACAACACTCACTCCTCACAGCAAGAAGGTTGTGGGTTCGACTCCAGCACGACATGTTTGCTTGTTTTCTCTCCTTGTCCTCTGGGCACTTTGGTTTTCTCAATAGCATGCAGGTTAGGGAATGCTTGTTGTTGGTCAGAGGTTGAGGCGCCAGGTGTTCAGGCAAATTGCTTCTGCTGAGCTGCTTCAGGGTTTTTGCTGTCACTGATTGTGGTGGGGGGGTTGCTGTGTGAAACACTTTGGAAGATATCTGTCTGTGCAAATCCATCATCATAATTATCGTCATCCTCATAATCATCACCTCCAGCAGATCTTCTGGGGAATCCCGAAGCTTTCCCAGATCAGACGTGAGACATAATCCCTGCAGCGTGTCCTGGGTTATCACTGAGGTCTCCTTCGGGTGGGACATACTGTACCTGGAAAACTCACCATGGAGGTGTCCAGGAGCCATCTCAGCTGGCTCTTTCAAAGTGGAGGGGCAGTGGCTCTACTCAGATCCTCCCATATGTGATTGAGCTCTTCATCCTCTTTCTAAAAGAGCGTCTGGCTATTCTGCAGAGAAAACTCATTTCGACTGCTTGTTTTCATGATCTTGTTCTTTTGCTCATTGCCCAAAGGTCATGACCACTGTTGAGGGTTGGAACGTAGACTGATGATAAATCGAGAGCTTTGCCTTTCAACTCAGCTCCTTTTTAACCACGATACAGTGCATGCATTTCTGACGCTGCACCGATCCACCTGTCAACCTCACACTCCATCCTTCTCTCACTCATGAACAAGACCCTGAGATACTTGAACTCATCCACTTGGGGCAGGACTCTCCAGCTGCAGAGGGTAAGTCTCCTTTTTCCAGTCGAGAACCTTGACCTCGGATTTGTAGGAGCTGATATTCTTATTGACTAAATGTTTGGTATGAAAACAGTAACAAAAAAGTGTTTTTCACAACTTTCAGAAACTAGAGTTAGATTTGCAGTCCTGGTAATGGCAACAAGAACAATGACATGCTAAGAACACCCAGTACATCTGTTTTATCAAATTATTTAGATAGATGTATATATTAGTTTGCAGTCTCTGATTTATGTCTAAAGGCGTATACGCCCGGAGCTTTCAAATCGCACTTAATCATCACTTAAACATTAGATTATGAGTCGATATTTACATGTTGCAAGATGTTTCTTATTACACAACATTCACCAGTCACACAAGAGAAGAAAATAAACAAGGTTTGAGAATCCAGAAGAGATTCCATTGTTTTCCCACCGGAGCCTGAAGAGGACAAACTACTGAAGCAGAAACACACTCAGGCTTTAGACAAACAAACAATACATCTGTTAATTATCTTTATTAATGTGTAATAATGTTAGATTTGTGTTTAAACTCACCAAATGTATGAACCCTGCTGCGGTGAGCCATGTGCTTATGAAGATGGAACACAGGTTGACCAGTTTAATAGAGTTACTGCAAAAACACAAAACACACAACAAAATGTATTTATAAGTATTAACATTATTGTGTATTTCTGTCGTATTAAACGCAGTGACTGGGTCTATGAATGAAAAAGAGATTAGTGGGACATAAGCTTCAGTGACATCTGCGCACAAAGACTTTCACTGGAAACTATGACACACAAATGATGAACATATATATACGTCCAAAACATTGAAAAAATATAATTAAACTCTTTTAAAACCAATTCTGTTTTTTACCAACAGCAATTACAATGTAAATGTTATCGATAATAACACTTTATAATCCCTACATTTGGATTAGCCTTAATGAACTCTTAATAAAGCATGAATAATTGGTGTGTGTCTGCTGTAAATATGAAATGATTTAAAGTTCTACACCAGAAACATACAAATGGTGAAGCCACTGCCCATAATTCTATAAAATGTTGATTTTGTAATATATATTATGTCTAGGGATGTGCAAATTAATTGAATTTTAGATAATGTCGTGAATGTTGACATGCAAAAGTGAATATCGGGTGTATTGTCTAGTACAAAAATGCTACAAAAAGACTGAAATAATAATAAAAATTAAGTAAGTAATGTTGTAAACCTTCAAATATAAAGGACAAGTTTACGTGTAGAGCAGAATTTGAACAATAAGTAACTCAAAGCGCTTTATAAAAGAGGAAAATTAGGGTACATGATTAGATTATAAGACAAATCTTTCACATTTGTCTGATAATTACACCTCATCCAATAAATGACAAAAGACACGTTTATGTTAAACTGACAGAATATCGGTCAAAGATCGTTATCAAGATTTGTCAAAAAAGTATTGAGATATTCATTAATATATATTATAAATATCGTGCAGCCCAAATAATGTCATTTTTTCAGTCTTCACATACTGTAAATATCCTCAGACCAAGCACAACGTAGGAAATTACATTAGTCTTTAGCTCAGATGCAGCTGTTTAGAGCTACTTATCAGCTTCATGTTTGCACACTTAACAGTGACTTTTAGTGAGGTTTTTAACTCTTGTAAATGTAGTAGGGTTTGTATTCGCCAAAAGCCTCACAATTATGTATAATTTGCTCTTGTTGATGGCAACACTGCAAAAAAGGAAAACCTAACTTGACGTAAGCATATCGCTCTTAAAAGACAAATTTTAAGATTCTTTTTTTTTTCATTTAATAAGTCTTACTAAGATTATTTGACTTATTTGAAATATTCTATTGTGATTTACCTTGACTAGATATAAAAACTTTTTTTAAAGCAAATTTGTATCTGATAAAGCTATAATTGATTGAATCAAGGATAGATTTGCTTAAAAATCTTGTCAAGAGAACTTGAAACTAGCATATTCTGCTCAAAACGAGGTTAGTCAAATTTTCTTACTGTACTGGCAAATTATTTCACTTGAAATAAGAAAATGAGGTAAAAAAGTCTTATTTTTTGAAAACACTTTTTGCAGCAAAAGCATGCAACGGACAAGGACAATCAATATTAGGAAAAAGTTATGTGGTTTTTTCTATTGGAATGCTTATGTTCAAAGTGAATGACAATTTATAAATTTTCATTAAGATAAAATACATGTTAGTTTATTCTCTATATAGCCCTAAAATTGGCCTTTGCCATTAAAAATGAGCCTAAAATTTCAACAGATTAGCAAATGAAATAACCAGGAACTTAACTACAAGAAAACAGAACTCACCAGACAATAACGATCCACATTTTTGACATTTATCCACAAAGTCATGCACAAACCCAAAACATAAACTTTCCCCTCAAACAAATCCACACTTACCTTGTCTTTAGAATATTCAAAAACTGTAAAATTTCTGAGAACTGTATCAACCTTAAGGCCCTGAGGAACCTCAAACCTGCGACGAGACAAAGCACAAACACAAAACACAACGTTAGAAGTCAGATTTAAGATAAAAAATCCCCAAAAAGTAAAACGATTAGCCTACCGTTCCAACTTTCACCCATGTCTAACGTTAACGGATGCATTTTAGCGACTGTGATTAAACCATTTTAAATATAAACTAAAATAAAAAGTGATTCTCTCTGAGTTAATCTAGATTTACTGTTTCTACCTTTATGATCAGGGCTGATATAAACGCAGCAGGAGATTATAAAGAGAGACAGGTGGAGCCAAAATCAGAGAGAGAGAGAGAGAGAGAAGAGAGAGAGAGAGAGAGAGAGAGAGAGAGAGGGCGAGGGGTCAAGGGCAGAGAGCAAACATGGCCGCTTCAATCTGCAGGACATGAGAATATAATCAGACAAAAGAGATAAAAAGCTGTTGTGGTCAGACTTTAGGACGATCAGAGGCAGCACCAGAAAAATGTCACCGAAGAGGCAATGGAGGTTTAGATAATGCAAGGAATATTTTAACACATCTGCCTGTCAGTATTTTTTTTAATGTAACTGCACATTGTTCTTCAAATAAATAAACTAAACTAATAATCACCGAGCAACAACACAGTATAACAACAATAGAAAACTCTAATTTTCTTAAGTTTAGGGATTCAGGAAACGCAGCTTGAAGAATAGAGACAAAAAGACACCAATAATAATGTATATTATCACTTGGAGAAGGCAAGACTTCTTCTCAATCATTTCACAAGCAATAAGCTATTGACCATTTGCACGTGTCGTCACGCTCCTCGAGGGAACGCCCACTTCTCCATGATGGATGGCAAAAGCGCTGTCTGTGCCCATTACAGCAATGGAAACTTTGCCGAAAACTTGCTCGTTTCTAAGTAATTTTAATTGATTTCAGTTGTAAAATGGCTGTATCTGGAACACGCTGCACTAACAGGCAAGATCGAGGTTTTAAGTCTAAGCCTGTAGCTTTTTCGTTTACATTTTGATGAAGATAGAAGACGCTAGTGGATGGCAGCAATAAATCAAAGAACTGGAATCCCTCTAAGTCGCTACGGATTTGCAGTGAACACTTTAAACAAGGTAAGTCAATGCTAATGAGAAAAAAAATGACCTTTGACAAAAAATAAATGCAATGAATATTTGAAACAGCCTGCATTATGCGTGGCTAACACTAGCCTCACAGCTAAGTTACTAAAAAACAACCTCTTGTAGCTTTTAAATCTGCTCCAGTGTGAGACAAAACCCTGTTTACCACAGAATGGTGCAAATCATGAGGAGTAAAGTCAGGCAAACTTGAAGATTTTATTTATTCGGCAAACATAGCAGGAGGAAGAGGGCATACATCAGCTAGCATTCATTAGCTTTTCCAAATACCTTGCTTTGTGCGTGTCTAAAAGTTGTCCTACTTCCACAGACAAATGTACTGAACATGCGCTAGAAGCATCCACTGCTGTTTTTTACGGAAAAATAAGAAAATATGTGAGAATTTGTCAGTTTTGCGCTCCCTGTAATGCTGCGTAAACGCACTTCTGCCATCCAGCATGGAGCAGCCACGTGATCAAGTGACGTAGGTGCAAATGGTCAATACCAGTTTATCAAAGCCTGATCCCAAGAGCCACACTGAGACAACTCATTCAACCACAATAAGAAACTCGTTTTGTGTCCTTAAATGTGTTTTTGCTTCCATAAAAATGTAAACCAACTTAAATTATTAATTTTAAACAAACTACATCAGTCACATATGTTTTGCTCACTTACGTAATGCATTCTGAGCCTTCACATTGTTCAGCACAATGTGTTTTAAGCTTTCTTCAAACCTGTTAGGAATGAGACGCATCGGTATGCTAACAGGAGATAGCCACAATGCTAACAAACCAAACAGAGTTCGGGAGACATAGACAGAACATTTTGGAGTAATTTCCATCAGAACAGATACATTAGGTGTGTTCAAGATGCAAAAATCTCTGCCTGAATAGCAGACGAGAACAGGCAGCTGAGGCAAAGAGGAGGAGATTCAACTTGGACACTTGTTGAGCCCGAGAACTGCGAGGCAGCGTCAGGCCACGGAGACTCACGGAGGGGGCACAGCTCTCACGTTTGTTTGAAGTGTTGCATGGAATAAAACTACATACAACTTTGAAAATGCATTTCTGTTTCCCTCACGCATCACAAACTCACTCACACATCACCAGAGCAAAGAATAAAGAGCTCATCACAAAGTTGGCTCACTTTAGATCTGTCTGTGAGAAAGTGACTTTCAGCTCATCAACAATCCTATTCTAATGATGCTGTGTGTAATGTACAACAGTCTGGGTCTTTTCTGACTCATGATAAACATGTGTGATGTTATAAGAGTTCATAGCTATGATAAAGACAGACGAGGAGGAACTGCAAAGTGCTGATTCGCTTCACAAAAACGAATCAGCGGTCAGTCACTACATTTCCTTCTTCTTCTTCTTCTTGTGGTTTATTGGCGGGAGGCACCAAACTCTAGGTGCATATCCGCCCCCTACTGTACTGGAATATGGGCCAGAGTTTCTCTTCACTAATCTTTATATTCTTTTGCTGAGTTCCGTCTCTTTAAAAATTTCATTAATAATTTAACGTTCATATTTTCAGTTTTCACTACATTTCCCATCATGCATTTTGATTTTGTAGTCATCAAGGCGGTGAAGTTGGGCTGCAGTTGCTTTTTCTCGCCTCGACGATTTGTCAAGTTGACCTGAGCCGGATTGATCTCTCGAGATTACCGGGGCCTACGTAGCCCTGACGTAGCCCCCGACCCCCTCACCGGCTCGAGCCGACTGCACCCTCTCCACCATCTTGATCTTAAGTTATTTTATCGGAAAAAAATTTAATACAGTCCCTTTAAACCAGTGGTAGTGGGGGTTGGGACGCCCGGGGGGTTGTGAAGCAAATTCTGGGGGTCGCCAAAAAATGTCAAAAGGAAATATGATATGATTACTCTGTTTTTAATCAATTATGTACATTAAAAACTGCATGTTTTAGTGAATTTGGGTGGGTACATTTTTGTGAATCAAACCTGAAAAAACACAAAAAAATCACCTTGTTTATGACATCAAAGTGCTTTTCTGAAAAACTCACAAACGACTTTCCAAAAATAGAAGCCCAAAGTCGCTATAAAGAAGCAGACTTGGCAACTCTGGTGGAATAATCTCAATTGTTGCTTGTACATTTTCCTTTTTTTTTTGGAATGCTTGCTCAAAATTTCTCAAAACGATCAAAAATAAGCGTCCTTGAGTGTCCACGTACCCCTGGTTGGGAAACACTGCTGTAACTGTTGCTAGGTAACAGTTGTGGAATCACCTCTACATACTGCATGTCATAGTTACTGGACAAAAGACAATTATAAACCTTAATAAAAGAGTTAAATTGGGTGAAAACAAGCAAAAATGTTTAGTTAAATCTAAATCTAATCATGTCCACTATGTTTTACTGAAAAATAAAGTTTAACTCGTGTGTTCTGCAGCTCATAAACGCCTCCTTCCCTTTTATTTCCGCTCTGTTCTTACCCCAGTACCAGATGACACCGACGCAGGCTGTGAGGCTGTGACAAACCCCCTCTCGCTCCTCTTTCTCCAGCCGTCCCGTTCGGACCCTGAACCCCTTTTGGAACAACTCTCCGGTGGATTTCTTCCTTCTCCTCGTGCTGTAAACCGCCTGACTGTGCGCGCCGCCGTCTGCGCCTCTGTACACCAGCATTTTGGTCGGAATCATCACCAAAAACGACAGAATTATCACAGATTCCAAGTGCTGAAGTGTCCAGGAATAGTCCGATTTGTGATGTGGGAATGCCTCATGTTTGCTTCCAACAGGTTGCTAGAGAAAAGATTTTAAAAGCTGCCGTCCAGAGCTTAAATCTATTCCTTTCTCCATCAGGATATTGGACTTTAATCTTCTTTAGGAATCATTCTCAGGAAGTGGTTGGACTCCGGCTGATGTTGTAAAATCCACCCACTAATCTTGGACAAGGAGGAATGTTGCGAAGAGAAGAGAATAGGAGAAGGAATGATCGATGTAGAAGGCGACAGGCATGTTTTGTTTGGATTTAGTGAATGGAATAATCCCTAAATTAATCACAGATGATGTAATGGCTGATTGTGCGGACAGAGAAAAAAAGAGCAGCGGCAGGCTGTGGTCGTCGTGGTTACGTAATAGTAAATCTATTTGATTGAGAGATGTAGAGAATGGATGAAACGTAATGCCGTCACATGAGTGATGGTTTACAACTGCAAAAACTGGACAGAAAAATGCTTACTGTATGTTATGAATGTCGACAAGTCTGAGAAGAAGAAATGTATGTTTGGGTTTTAATAAATCGTAAAGCAGGTTTCTCTGAGAGCCATATTCAAGTGTTCAGTGGGGAGCGACAGGAATGCAAACATTACAATAACAAATTCTCATTTTTGCAAACACAATTCTTCAACATATGGGTATATGGGTTAAGTGCAAATAAAATGTTTGCTCTAACATCATAAACTTGAAACATTAGGCTAAAAGTTTCATGAAAATAATGTCACAGCACTTAGAATACAGATGTCACACTGTCACACAGGCCTGGAAGCCAAATGTGGCTCCCGGATGATTTTTTGATTATAGATAGTGGGCCCCTGATAAAAGCAGTCAACACTTTAAACTACAGGTCCCAGAATGCACTGCAGTGGAGACATAGGGGAGCCACATTGGCCAGAGTGGATACTAGGGCCGTTTCTCAGACCATGTACACACATAGGCGGGTATTTTTACAAACGCATATCTGCTGTCCTCCGTTTTATAAAAACTCTTGTGTCCACACATAACTGTTTTAAAGAAAATCACATCCACACAAACCCGCATAAATGTGCTCCCGATCACGGCTCTAAACAAGGCCACGTGTATGATGTTTATGCAAATGTTGCAGTTAGTGACGTATAAAAACGTAAAACGCCGGTTATTCACATCCACACTCAAACGCAAAGCTGGAGTTTTGGCCAAATCTTCACTTTGGTCGGAGTTTTAACAAAGCTCCGTTTTATATGAGGGAATCCTACGTTTTAGTGTGGATGACAGGGCGAATCGTAGAAAAAAATGTTCGTTTATCAGATACCCGGCTATGTGTGGACAAGGCCTCAATCCACGTACTTGTGCAGACTTGTGTGCTCGTGGACTTGTGAAACGTCACTCTCCACGTAACAAGTCCTGTTCCAATTCAAAGTTCGCTTCTCGGGTACTCCGCTGAAAATCCCCGGATGAGAACTTGATCTGCCCCTTTCACCGGGAATGCATCAGAGGAGACTTGTCCGTACTTGGCTCAGTATATTTCCCACAATGCACTTCAGACCGCACGCACTGGAGGCTGATCACCGCAGCTTTTCACCCGCTGCCCCTCCTCTGAGCGCACGAAGAGCAGCCTAGCACTCACGCACAGAACCGGCAGACTCACGCGCATGGAGCGGGTCAAACCCACGCGCACAGAACCGGCAGACTCACGCGCATGGAGCGGGTCAAACCCACGCGCACAGAACCGGCAGACTCACGCGCATGGAGCGGGTCAAACCCACGCGCACAGAACCGGCAGACTCACGCGCATGGAGCGGGTCAAACCCACGCGCACAGAACCGGCAGACTCGCGCACAGAGCGGGTCAGAACCGGTCTGGCAGTTACGGCCCACTTCAGTGCAGTTAATTACGCATAATGTAAAAGTCGTCCTCAACACTACAGAATTATGCTTCTTGATAATAAAGAAGAGGAGAGTAAAATTGCTTCCAAAATGCACAAAAAAATTCTCAGGTTTAATTAGGCTGCTCGTTTATAGCCTAATCATTTAACACAAGCCTAATAAAAATGTGATTTTTAGCTGTCATTTTCATGATCAGGATTTACAATAATCATCACATAAGAATGGCCATGTTTATTTTATGTCAAAAATAGAATTTTGAAAAAAACAGATTAGCTTAGTGAAAATAATGCTTTTATAACAAATTATTATTAGTTCTTAGAATAACCTATTTTACACTATATATTTCATATACAATACTGTAATAAATAGTGTAGAAATATGAACAGTACTGCTGCTTTTGTTGTTTAATCATTTCAGATTCACTTTTTTTTTTTTTTATGGCAAGTGCACACGTGAGCTGTATTTCCTGTGATGTCATCAAGTTCACTTGTTCCAAAACTCAAAAAGCCAAGTACGAGCTTGTGAACTCCTCAAGTCCATTCTCCAAGTCTGTTCCCACAAGTCTGTACCCAGGAGTACACAAGTATGGAGTCTGCATACTGGGAATTGAGAAACGGCCTAAGTCTATGGAAATATCTATCTATCTATCTATATACCAAGGCTGTGTCCCACCAACGTGGGGTAGCCGGGTGACTGGATCCTATCCCAGTGACTTTAGGCCTTAGGCGGGGAAACACCCTGGACAGTGGGGCCGGCTTTAGCCATAGACTCACAAAACCACAAACTCACATGTTCAGTGAGTTTAGTTGGTTTCTTCAACATTACAGACCTGTTCACAGGTGGTAAAGGACTTTAGCCATAACACTGTTTTTAACTCACATCAAGACATTGAGATAATGGTCTGATAAGAAAACAGGCTGTAGAATGTATCAAATATAAACTATATTTCCAGTGTGATGTTTGTTTAATGGTTTGTCAGTCACACAAATGCACTACAAACTGTAAATAGTTGGATAAAATATCATCACAAATCAGAAAGTATTCCAAAATGTAATTCATATTTGCTGTTTTCTTTGTACAATTATGCCTGAATTTACTGTAGATAAAAAGCACAACTTTTCCAGAATCATATTCACAGCTTCTGAGCTGTAAAGTCATGAGAAAACACATGAAAACAGCTGAAGAATGTGTGAGATTTTTTATGGTAAAACTAAATTTACCTTGAGACAAAAGTTAGTTTGGAAAACTGAAGCTTCGTTTAGTTTTCCTTGTGAGCTGTTTTGTAAATTGACTTTTAGAATGGCAAACTGTGTCAAATGATTGAAAAAAACTGTAGTGTAAGTGCACAGTCTAAGCAAATAAACCCCACACCCAATTTACTTTTAACATTTGTGTAAAATAATAGTTTGTAATACCTACTGTTGTGCTGTTTGATTGATACAAGTTACTTTTTTCTACAAAAAATTGGGTCCGCGCTAATTTTATATTTGCCCACTCAAAACTTCTGCTTGCCCACCCAAAGTCAGTGGGCTAGAACCGGCCCTGGTGGACAGTGGCCAACTCGTCGCAGGGTTAGACAGACAACCATTCACTCTCTCATTCACTCACAAGGGAAATTTACAGTGATGCCCAATTAACCTAAACATGCATGTCTTTGGAGGTGGGAGGAAACCAGAGTACAGAGAACCCACGGTGACACGGGGAGAACATGCAAACTCCACCCAGAGAGATCGTGAGATGTTGATATGGTCCGACCTCCTTATTGAGAAGCCAGAGCTCTAACCACTTGGCTACCGTGCATCCCTATGGAAATATAAAGGCTTATAATTCTGAGAAGTGAATATAAAACCTAGCCATATTTCTTTGATTAAACTTGAAGTTTTACCAAACTAAAAATGTAATTAAAAAAAATAATATTATCCCATATTATCGGACTTAAATTAGTCAAATGCTAGCATAAAAACAAACAAAGATGTTTGATATATAGAACAATGTTAAATGTGTTTGTACAATTGCAGTTATAAACTCACAAAACTTCAGGTAAAATATTAAAACTATTAAACTTTTTATAACTTTGACTTTTTTCCTCATAATATTAGACCTTTTCCCACTGTCCTAGAACTTTCTCCATTTTGGGAACATTTACACAAAGCAGGAACTATGGACTAGGAACATTTTGGTGACACAAACATTTACAACACTAGCTTTGTTTGGAATCATGTTTCATACATTTCCACATTTAGAGGGACTTTGCTTATCTTTCAGAAAAAATGATTTAAAATGACCCAAAACACATTTTAAGAAGAAAAAAAGAGAAAGAGGATACCTGTATATTATTACATTTGTCTGATTTAAAACTACTTGTAAATAGTAAAAAGCTACTTGTAAATTGTAAATAGTAACATGTCTACTAAAAAAAAAGCAGTGAAATCGTGCTAATCATACACTTATGATATGTCCCATAATGTCATGGTATATGGTTAAAACAAAATTGAACACAGAATCTGCAATTTGTCAATCACTTGAGCATCAGCTGCAGGACAATGCAAGATTACTCAAACATGCAGGAATCAATACAAATACAACTTTGACTAGACTAATATTGAGATGATGAGAAAACATAGTAGTTCCCCTTTAAAACACCTAAAGGAGAACACTAATGTCAGTGCGATACCGAGTCTGAGCACTAGAGGGAGGCAGAGGGCGGTAAATGCAGCTTGTTGTCGAGTCTTTACAGAAGATTATGCAACAGTCTGAAGTGGGAGGCTGTGAAAAGACGCAGGTGTCGGGGAAGTGCGAAACAAAACAGGACATCAAAATAACATCAGCGCAGAGTGATGGAGAAGAGTACAGACAAAGACGAGGTATTTATAGTGTTTGATTATCAGAGGGATGTGAGGAAGTGTGTTAATGTAAATGTCTCTCATCATTAGTTTAGTCAAAGTTATTTTTGGATTGATTCTTGCATGCATTCACTGTTGGAAAAGTAGGTCCAGACAGTTTCTTTTTACTCTCTGCATTTAAGAAAAAGCTAATGCAAATAATTGACTTTAATTATATTTTGAAAAACAAGTTTTTTTTCATCATAATCAACCAACTTGTGTGTAACCCTAACTCTTTACCAGAGCAGAGAGCAACAAGTCACCAAGCCTTTGAAAATAAAGCCCAAAACAGGCAACCTCAGCCCTTCAATAAAAAGTAATAAATAATCAAGTGTTGAAACAATATGAGTCACAGAATGATTGAGATATATTTTAGACAGTGTTTGATCATATTTCTGTCATTAGTGGGTATATTTTCATATATATATTAGTGGTATATTTACGGTATATTTTTGGAATGTAGTATCCATTTTATCATGTGTTTTGTCTACTTTGTCTGGATTACAATGTAATGTCATGGACGGTAATAACAGTAACCAGAGGATCCTTGGTCAGCATACGTTATCTTATGAGATTCAGCAGGCTGGCTCTGAACTCACAGCATCTTCAATTTTGCTGAAAGAAAACAATGTGTTCTATGTGTGCATACGTTATACCGTCCATGATTAGCATTGTACATCCAACAAGTAGATAACTAAAAACATTGATAAAATGTGGATATTTACAGAACTAACTTCCATAACTTGGAAAAATTGCATAAAATATCCAAAAAATGTTATGATACCAAAGTGTCACTCAGGAGCAAAAATATTCGCAGCCCTCAAAATTCAAGAGGAACTTTCAAAAAAATAAGCCCAAGTCCTCTAGAGGATTGCAGACAGGGCTGTACTAATTGACCAACTGTAGCAGCAACACTAGCCAGTGCTGTTGTCAACTAACTACAAGAGTTTATCACTGTGCAAAAGTTCGGCTGCTAATCAACATTTGTGAATGAAATTGAAACCATAAAATTAAATGAAGAAAACACTATTTCAAGCTTCAAGAGCCAGACAATCGTCATACCAGTTACGTCTCCCGTACACAGACTGCGAGGTGAGTTCGGTCTGAGACGTGTCTGAGTTTCTAACAAAGTGCCTGTACATCAGATCCGGTCCACTCCGTTATTGCCCAAAGCCGGATTCACATGGATTCCCACGAGAATGCTCGTATAATGACTTGAAAATCGCATCAGACCGCTAGGGTCTTCATCAAAAAACGACTCTCTACGGATTCATTCCGCTATCGGACGTACACCCACACTGCTCTGAGGTCTGTGCACAAGGGCACATTAAGCACTTTCTAAGTTTTGCACCGAACTCACACTCAGGGTACACCGGGATTAGACCTGATCCAAACAGCTGCTCTAATCCCATTTGTTGTTTTAATCAAAGAAGTTTCCCCAGCCAACTGGACGGACAGTGTCTCTTTCTGCAGGGGGCATGGCAGTAGAGCGGAAAGTGACGTCGACGTTAGAAGCAGACTCTAGTTGGATTCATCTTTTGCTAATTTTCACAATAAATTGTACAATTCTATATATTTCTTACCCCAATGAGAGCGAACGCACATGCCATTGCTCGAAATAAATGAAAGAGAAATAAAGATTATATTATGCAGCGACAGGAGGTCTCACTCTGCGACAGAAATTCCAAAATATCAGGCAAGTTTATCCCAGTTGTACTCATCTTCGATAATGTGACATTTAAATTTAGTTTTGTCCCAGTCTCACAGTGAAACCAACAACCTACAACCAAAAGAGTGATGACTGTGTATACTGTTATGTTCTTACCGAGCCAGCTTCTGTTCAGGTAAACAGACACGAAGACGGGAGGAACAGTGAAGAAGTCCACCACAGAGTTCACCTCCAGCCAGAACCACAGCTTATCGTTGGCCGCGATGAACTGGAGACACAAGAGGACAAGATATGTTAAATTCAAAACAGTTCTCTGAAGAAAGATTCCTTTAACAAACTTAAAACAAAAGCTCTACAAGTTTATCTGCATGCTATGATTCTATCTCATATGTCGTATTGTGCCATTGTCTGGGGTTAAGCCACACAATCTAATAAAGTCTTTAGTGTTGCTGTATAAACAGTCACTAAAGTATTTGATCAAAAAGCAATGAGTTAGAATCACTGCCATTATATCCAAAAATAATCTTGCTCCTGATGTAATGCTTAGCCTAATACAAAAATATAATAAAGAAGGTGTTAGAACTCGAGCTGGGACCAGTAGAAACTGTAGAGTGAAAAGTCACTGGGTCAGTCAGACTGGGTCAGACATTTCTCCACAAATATTGGCTCAAAGAAACTCAACAGTGTGAACACTAAACTGGGCTGTAGAGTGGACAGATACAGTTATTTTCTCTTCTTATACATATAAATGTCTTGTTCTTATTCATGTTTTTTATTAAATATTTGTGAATACTAAACTTTAAAAGCCTAACCAGGGACAGGGGCTGAAAAATAGCCAATCACATCAAATCAAACTGTATTTATTTTTTATATATTTATTTATTTATTTATATTTTATTTTCATACAAACAATGTAACACAAAGTGTAATGGCTAGAAGTCTTATGGACATGGACATTGACTACTTTCTAGTAGCAATGTTTATTTGTACTGTCCAGTCAAATTAATAAATTAATTAATACATTTGCATCTTAACCACTGTAAAACTATAAAAATATTTGCTACAAAAACTATGACACCAAACTAAGTCAAAATTAGAATAAAATGTTCTGTCTATTATGGCTTTAAGTCCATAAATCATCCAGAATTGCTTTGAGCATTTTGTTAGCATATCAGGCAAGATCGGTTTGATTATTTCCTCTGTGCTGTTTTCTTTCCAATACACTCAATGCCAAACTAAATATACTCAAGACCATGTTAAAAACTAAGAACAAAGAAAAAAATACATCATTTTTCTCCATTTACTATAACATGTACCTTTAAAGATGCACTGTGTAGCTTTTATATCACATGCCGGTCTCCGTGGCGATGTTATTTGCTTATATGTACAGTAAGGTCAATACAGCCGTCTAGTTTTTTTCATTAAACATAATCTTCTCGCTTCCAGAACCAATTGACCTTCACAGTTGATACAGTCGACATAAGGACCTCCACCTCACACGATCGTAACACTTCAGCCTGATTATGACCTGACTTTGTCCCGCGCACCTGCTCCATGTGACGCAAGACTGTACCACACTTAATATGCTTTTTTGTATCGGTATATGACCTTTAAAGAGTCATTGGGAAGATTTTAGTGTGCCTATAGAGTGTTGCATTAATATGGTTTAAGTGGATAGACTGCATCATTATTATATTGAAGATTTTGATAAATATCTGCCTGTCATTCCACAACTGTAACCTAGCAACCGATATTGTAAAAAGGACAAAAATCCACATAAATGACATTACAATTTGACAAATGATAAAACCTTGTAACACCTCCATTTTGTTAAATTACTGTTTAAAGGTGCATTGCGCGAGTTAAAATGCAAAATTGCGTTTGATCAAATCACAGTCCTGGATGTACATCATGATATTTTGTAAATTCACTGAGGTTGTCTCTAAGCGCAGGCAGCATGTTGAATGGGAGTGTCTCAAGCCGAATTCTCCCGTGTGTTATGTAAATCTTTTTACTTTAGTGATCTTTGCCTGTCTACCAGACATCTGCTAATGACTAAAATGTGAAATTAGCCATTGTTCAGATATGGAGACAAACCAGGAGACAATTCATTCATTTTCTACCGCTTAATCCCTTTAGGGGTCGCGGGTGACTGGAGCCTATCCAAGTGACTTTGGGCCTTAGGCGGGGAACACCCTGGACAGTGGCCAACTTGCCGCAGGTTTACCAGGAGACAAACCAATTGTAAATGAATCCCATTTACTCAATCTTCTTTGCTGCCATGCCTATTCTATTGCAGTGTTAATAGTGTTAATTAGGAGTATGGCCTTTCCACTACTATATATTTTTATGTCTTAAAGTCTTAATTAATGATAAAATACTATTTAAAATGTGCCAAAGTCATTAATCATTGTTTTGGATTATTTTATTTACTTTTTTAGTGAGGGTCTAAAGTTGCTGTTTAGTTGTTTGTTTGTTTTTTTCAAAGTCTCGGACGCTTCTTTCTTTCAGAAAAATTGGCAACCTTGGAAACCAGGACAGACTGCGGACGACAAGGGGAAGGACGACACTGACCATCAGCCTGGGGAACATGTAGAGGGGCACATCAGGCTTAAAATCAGGCCAAAACTCCTGTAGTGTGCAGCCAGCTTTAGTCTATTTTATGAAGTTACAACAAAATTAAGACAAACTCAAGTCCAAGTAACTATGGAGATCAACTTATGATGACACAAAGCTGGAAAAACAGTGTTTTTGAGGCTCAGAGGTAAAAGAATAATATCTCAGAGACAAAACTCCAGCTGTGTTACATGTTCTCTCATTGTCTGAAGTTAATTTGAGTTGTTTTCACTGACCCTGAGCCCGAAGTAGAGCAGGAAAAACACGTTGAAGGCCATGTCGATCTGCAGCGTGAAGTCTTTGTAGAAGTTCTGACAGGATTCGATGGGACTAGAACACAGAAAAACAAAACACATATTAACACACCACAAGAAAGTCATGCAGTCTCTTCTTTCTGAAAATGCATTGATAAGTCTCTAATTATCAGCTCAAAAGTGCAGTATTAGATTGTTAAGACATGCAATTCATAACCAAGCAATCTTTGTTTATTTGAGGCCAAGTTAGCCCTTAAAATCTGCTGCATTTCTTTATTTTTATATAAACAGACACATCAAATTAGTTGGAAAACAAATTGTGATCACATTTTTGAGAGACAAATGTGCTATTCGAATTCGATTTTAGAACATACATTTCTCAATGAAAATGTCCTAAATATTGACATGTTTTACTGTTTGCACTATTGTCAAAGTCAGTGATTATCAACCGATGTACTGTTTATACAGTTTGACCAAAAAAAAGCTGCACTGCATAACTTTTCAGGCGGACGTCCCTCTATGAGCATGTTTCTTTAGAGATGCTATTCTTTTGCATGGAAAGTTTTATAATATAGCTATAAAGTAATCTATGTCTAAAATGATAAAGTACAACATAACCTTTGACAAGGCTTATCCTGTGTTCCAGACAACTGGGAGATCAGATTTTTCCCAGTTACAAATAACAGTTCCTATTCAAAGCGTTTCAACTGAATCAACTAAACATTATGGCTAATGCCCACCTTTAGGCTAAACAAACTCAAAGTTTATTAACCCGTAGCCAACGTGTACATAGTTTTTGTGACAGCTAAGCTAGGACTGGGCAAAAGCGTGATACAAATCGAATCGTGACTCACATTACTTTATTTCTTGCATCTGTCTGTTCAAATACAGATTTATTTTTCTCCCAACTTATTTCTTTTAGCCTCAAGACTAAGTTTGCCAAGTCCACTTCTTTACGACTTTTAGTGGCTTTTTTCAAAGTTGCTTATGACTTTTGGGCTGCACTTCCATAAATAAAGCAGATTTTTTTAAATACAATTTTTAGGTTTGAGTTACAAAAATATAACCATTTATGACTAAAACATGGATTTTTATAGTTGTTATTAATGTTAGAAGAACTATTACAATATGTCAAACCATTAACGCAATGTTCTAATTCACAGATTATTTTAGAAATCTTTTTATTTAAGGGTTGAGATTGATGCTTTGCATTTTTTCAAAGGCTTGGTCGCTTGTTCCTCTCTAAAAATCTGACAACACTGGTGACAGCTGGATTAGACAATGAAGTAGGAACTTTCTAAAAGAAAGCAGATGATTGTATTTACTTTAAAGGGAATCAGAATAGACAGGGACAGTCTACGTGAATTGTGATCTGGCTCCAAAACAATCATGATACTGTATAAATTTTTTTGCCTTATCGACCAGCCCTAAGCTAAACTCCTCAGATTCACTTCTTGTGCTGATTGTTGATCTTTTATGTGAAGTGAGACTTTCTCCACCAGGTCTCAGTTCACAAGTGGGATTTACCAGTTTGAATGACATTCCAGGACTTTTTTACAAGTGGGAAGTGGGAAATATCCCAGTTTCCAGTTGCCTGGAACACACCATTAGATATCTTTACGTATGTTTTTGCAAGCTGTTAATGATAACAGTTAATGCTAATGGATATTCACCTCATTCTGCCACGCCCATTTTTCTTGGCAGTGCACTTCCTGTTATGCTACATCAGCCACAACCAAACCTCAAAAGTTTTAATGATCACATAATGTGTGCTGCTTCTTTATTAAAAGCGTAAGTCTTGAAGAATTTTGTTTTTAATTTTAACCCTGAGACCAACCCCTTATCATTCTGTCCTATTTTCCCTCACACGTCTGTTTAAAATCAGTACAATTTCAGATCCTTTGGAGCACAAGCAAATGTCTGAAGTCTTTGTGAAGCTGTATCTCTGTAGTTTTAGCTTCTGAGACTAACAGGCTCTGATCAGAAGTGAGAACTTTCTCCAAACTAAAGAAAAACAGAATCTAATTTCTGCCTAATTTTTTGGGGGGTAGTTATAAGGATTGGTAAAGGTGTTGACAGCTGAGACCTGAATGACTCTAGATATTTTAGGTTTTGAACATTCCTCTGCAAAAGCTGAAGGTAATTGAGGTTAAAAAAAAGAGTTTTAGAGACCTAAACATACTCATTGGGGATTTTTTTTTATTTGTCAGTTTACAGGTGAAAATGAGTCTGTTCATCCCAGAGGATGATTTGACTCTAAATAAGAGGGACACATTTTTATAGTTGCCATTTCCAGGTGCTTTACAGTTTGTTTTTATCAGATACAGAACGGAATTTTTCAAGAAAAAGTAGGATAACCCTTCGAAGGGACGCCGGAATTTTAAAAGGGGTTAACAGATTTTAGCCACCTTAACAGAGCTAAACAGGAAGTGCACTGCCAAGAAAAGTCGGCGAGGAAGAAAAATGTCAATAGAAAAATACATTAGCCTGGAGTTTCTCAAATCTTACCAAACTACTAATTCTAAGTCTATGTGTGGCTCATCTTTCTGCAGAAAAGTTACACAGTGCACTTTGAAAGAGCTTTGAACCGATCAGCTGAAAACCACGGTGAATGTGAGTTTGAAAAGCAGCAGAGTTTTAAAGGCTAAGCTCATGCAGAGTTCATCTCCTCAGTGCTGGAGGAGTTACTTTTCAGGCAGTGTTCAAACAATCTCACCGTCAACAAGCCCAGAAATGTGACACAGGAGGCAGACAGAGACACAGGGACAGTTAGTGGTGTTAATGTGTTAGAGGGAGGAGAGGGAGGGAGGGGGAGAGGAGAGGAGAGGGGAGAGAGAGAGAGAGAGAGAGAGGAGGGGGGATGAAGAGAACAGGAGAGGGAGAGAGGAGGAGAGAAGAGAGGGAAGTCACAAGAGTAAGACAGAGACAAAGGGACAGTTAGTGGTGTTAATGTGTTAGAGGAGGAGAGGAAGGGAGGGGAAAGAGAGAGAGAGAGGAGGGGGATGAAGAGAACAGGAGAGGGAGAGAGGAGGAGAGAAGAGAGGGAAGTCACAAGAGTAAGACAGAGACAAAGGGACAGTTAGTGGTGTTAATGTGTTAGAGGAGGAGAGGGAGGGAGGGGGAGAGGAGAGGAGAGAGAGAGAGAGAGAGAGAGAGAGAGTGTGGAGAGAGAGAGAGAGAGAGAGAGAGAGAGAGAGAGAGGAGAGAGAGAGAGAGAGAGAGAGAGAGAGAGGAGGAGAGAAGAGAGAGAGAGAGGAGACACAGGGACAGTTAGTGGTGTTAATGTGTTAGGGGAGGAGAAGGAGAGAGGAGGAGAGGGGAAAAGAGAGAGTGAGGAGGAGAAGAGAGAGAGCGAGGAGGAGAGAAAGCAAGGAAGACAGGAGAGAGGAGAAAGGAGGAGAGGAGAAAGAGCGAGGAGGAGAAGAGAGAAAGTGAGAAGAGAAAGCAAGGAAGAGAAGAGAAAGAGTGAGGAGGAGAAGAGAGAGAGTGAAGAGGGGAGGAGAGAGAGGAAGGAAGGAAGGAAGGAAGGAAGGAGAAAGATCAAGGAGAGGAGAGGAGAAGGAGCAGAGAGAGAGTGCGAGGAAGAGAGGAGAGAAGAGTCAGTAGGAGAGAGAGTGAGGAGGAGAGAGATTGAGAAGGAGAAAAGAGAGAGCGCGGAGGAGAGAAAGTGAGGAGGAAAGGAGAGAGAGCAAGGAGAAGAAAGTGAGGAGGAGAAGAGTGTGAGGAGGAGAGAAGAGAGAGAGCGAGGAGAGGAGAGAGGGGAAGGAAGGAAATAGAGAGATCAAGGAGCGGAGAGAAAGTGAGGAGCAGAGGAGAGAGGAGGATAAAGAGGAGAAGAGAGAAAGAGAGTGAGAAGGAGAGGAGAGAGTGAGAAGAGGAAAATCGGAGACAAAGGGAGAGTTAGTGTTGTTATTGTTTTGAGGAAAGGAAACAGGAGAGAGCAAGGAGGAGAAGAGCGAGAGTGAGGTGGAGAGGAGAGAGAGAAGAGGGTGAAATGGAGAGAAAAAGAGGAGAAGGGGTGAAAATGAGAAGAGTCAGAAATTGAGGAGTGCGAGGAAGAGGAGAAAGAGAGAATAGACTGAGGAGAAAAAGAGACAGAAGCAAGGTGAGTGAGGAGAGGGGTGAAGGATAAGAAGAGAATAATGGAATACAAAATATAAGGCTATATCACTCTGCTCTACCAGCCGTATTCTGTAAATCTATTTAGCTGTTTTATTTTGAAGTAATGTATTTCTTGAACAAATCGTCAGCAGCAGCAGCACATGAAGTCAGCTGACATTCATTCATAAGCTTTAAAAACACTACTACAGTAAGAGGCTGTAGGTTTGCCGTGGCAGGTGAGTGCTCCTCTGCTCTGGGACAGTCCGGCTCTCGAAAGGATTAAACAAATTACTTTTGTTCAAATGGATGGCCTGAGAGCGACGGTAAAAGTCCAGGATAATCCACCAAGACCTGGAACTAAAGGATAATCAGCAGGACACGCCACGACCTCTACACCGCACAGCTCCAGCTCAAGCACACGCATGACGCCATAGTTGTGTTCCCTCTTAAGGATGTTTTTAGGTATCCATAGAACAGCAGAGGGGAGATAAACAAACCCCAATATGCAAACAGTCCAAGTATACTGATGTCTGGAGATATTTTATAGATTTAAAGGTGCAGAAGAATACCTTTGGCACGTAAAGGGATGTCGAAAAACAAATCTCTTTAGCGAAACATTCTATTTGTTTAAAGAGGAAGAGATCTATTCTTTCACTGTTCAAGAACCACAGAAGAGAACAAGATCTTTAAAGCTGCGTTCACACCGGACAGCGTATTTGCTCAAATTCGCCTACACACAAAATTTCACCGGTTGTTTATGCTGTTGATGCCTCAATAAGCTTCCAAAACGCTCTGATGCGCGTCAAGGCTTTGGTGGACAAAAAGACACTTTTAACGCCCCAAAGCCCTTCTTTGAGTTCCGCTTGTTTGTAGGCTTTGTTTTGCTCGTAGACAGACCACTGAGAGAGAGAAGGAGAGAGAGAGATAGAGGCTGTTGTATTTACTCCGATCACACAACTTTCTCCTCCTCCAGACAGTGTCTCTTCGCTGTCTCCGTCCTCCTCGGCTCCTCCCTCGTACAGTAGGTTTAAGCACGGCACGGGCATTTTTAATAGATCCATGTGAGGCATTGTCAGTCCAGATCATGTCCCGTGTTGTTTGTTTTGTCGTGTCTCCAGATTATCAAAGCGATGAACGTCCAAGCCTTTGAAAAAAAGCCCCAAACAAGCGACCTTTGGTTAAAAAAGTTATTAAAAGACTCCAGTAAATAGTTCTTCTTTCCCCTTGAAGTGAGAGAACATATCACGTGTCACAGGAGTGTAGTCTCTGATTGGCTGACGCCAACTTCAAACACGTGAAAGATGGATTTTCCAAACTCACGCAACTTTGCTCAAAGTTGAGTTTGAGCTTCCAATCCGCAGACGCCACGTTTTCAGTAAGGATGTTCATGGTTAACCGATTAATCAGTTAACCGTAACTATTGTCTGACCGAGTGAGACGTCTTTCAACAGTTAACTGACAATTGCTCCAGCAGATGGCGCCAACTGCCCCTGAACAGTTCTGGAGTTTGTCAGAGAAGGAAAAAAAAAACACTGTTTATCTCATAAGGACTGAGCAAACCTGCGTGAACTGCAGTGTTTATGGACAAATTAACCATGCATAGAATAATTAACTTAGATTTTATGTTAGAGAAGAAAACAGACTGGGCTAGCTTGCCTGGGAAACTATCGATGTTTTACTTGTTCAAGACAAGCTAAGGTAAGCAGCTAACGTTAGCAGCAGCAACTTTAAAACATGATTCCTTATTTGAGAGTAGTTTTATATAATACATAGTGCAAAAGTGATTAAAACCTGTTTATAGAGCTTCTATTCAGCCGTGTTGTGCGCAGTTTAAAGGCCTGTCGCTGACTCGCTGTCTTTGCGTTCACTCTCGTAGCGCTGCGTGGTCCAATTATAACACTTCAGTGAAATAGCAGCAATAAAAAAGTAATTGCGTTAACCGTTCAGATTAACGTATTACTTGACACGAAGAGCTCCAACTAACGGTTAAAAAAGTTTTTAAAAACGTGCATCCCTGTTTTCATCCGCCTAAACGCGCGTCAACGACGCTCCTATAGGTCCAATACAGCGCGCAAATGCGTTTAACGCTCAAAGACGCGGTTTACAGGACTTAACATTGAAATTGGACCAAAGACGCCAAGACGCTGACCAGTGTGAACGCAGCATAAGACATACAGTATATTTGCCACATACAGACACAGATGATATATAGAAGAATTTGTAAGCCCCTCTTCGATTTGGGGTGGCGATGTTTTGTGGTTTCTCAGAAGAAGAACTCTTTTTAAGACCCAGCAGAAACCCTGAAAACTAAACTTAATTGTGTGTAGCTTGTGTCCATTAACAAAGAAGGCAGCACCTTTTCCTGTTAAGTCATCATTAAGCCCCGCCCCCTCCGCAAACACCTTTCTAGTGTTGTGTCTCTGGTTTCGTGCGGTCAGACCCGGGTGTAGATTACCTGCTCCTGCACCACCTGTGTTCCTCCGAAAACGCCTCGCCTCACCTCAGAACCCGCGACCTTCGACCTCCTGTTTAATTTAACCGTTCACACTTGACAGAGACCACGGGTAAATTACTCAGAGCGCTCATATCCAGTCGACCCAGTTTAAGACCAGCACAAGGCCTCTTTCAATATTCAGGGGTTTTACACTGAACGGCAGGTGAAGCAGCAAGCAGAAATGATGTCGGGTTTGTGAGAAATATAACTATTAGATTGTGCCAACAACATAGTTACAAAAGTAAAAGGGGCCATCTCTCTATGTATTACTGGACTCAAACCAGATGGATAATTTTGGTGATCTAGTTCTTTCATTGAGTAAGAAACTTCTCACTCGAAGACGTTCTCCTAAAGTCACTTGGGATACTCATTGGGCATGAACCCTTTGTCTTGAAAAAACGTGTGTAGTCCAATAGTTGATTAACTCAATCTTGGTGTTCTAAAACCGTTGAAGCAGTGTGGAAGTAGATTCCAACTTAGATTTTTTTAAGTTGTAAGAAAGAAAGAGAGTATGAGAAGAAAGAAAGAAAAAAAAGAAGAGCAGGAGAGAATTGAGGATAGTTGAGAGAGAGAGTGAAGAGGGAGAGAGAGAGGAATAGAAAGGAAAAAAGAAAGAGACGAGAGAAGAAAGAAAAGAGAGAGCCAGAGAAGATAGAGAAGAGAGTGAGAGGAAAGGGTGAGAGGAGGAGAGAGAGAGAGAGAAGAAGAAAGAAAAAAGAAAGAGAGAGAAGAAAGAAGAGAGAGAAAAGAGACAAAGCAGATGAAAGAGAGATCAACAAAGAGAGAGAGAGAAAGGAGGAGCAGAGGGGAAGAGAGAAGAAAGAAAGAGAAGAAATAAATAAAAAAAAAGAGAGACAAAAGAGAAGAGAAGAAGAAAAGAAAGAGAGACGAGAAGGGGGAATGAGACAGCAAGAGGACAGAGGAGATCAACAGAGAGAACAGAAAGAAAGTAAAAAAGAGGAAAGCAAGATTGAAAGAGCAGATCAACAGATACAAGAGAGAGAGTGAAGAAAGAGAGAGAAAGAGAAAGAAAAAAGCAAGACGCGCGAAGAGAGAGAAGAAAAGAAAGAGAGAAGAAAGAGAAAGAGAGGAAAAAGAGAAGAGAGACAGAAGAAGAGAAGAAAGAAATTAGGGAGAGAAGAGGAAGAAAGAAAGAGAAGAGAGACAGAAGAGAGAAGAGAGAGAAGAAAGACAGAGAGGAAAAAGACAGGAAAGCAAGAGGAAAGAGAGATCCAACAGACGAGAAGAGACAGAGAGAGAAGAGAGAAGAAAAGGTGAGAGCGAGAGAACCCGTTCTAAGACTACTGTTTTATGGTCTTGGTCTCATTTGGACTTGGCACATTTGAACTGGTTCTTGCGTCTTGACTCAGTTCTACACTGGACCACATTCATTAGCACACGTCTGCTAAACTTACAGCANAGCAGTAGTACCTACATTTGGCAACACCCAAAGATTAAAATTGAGTACCACCTGTAGACCGTATGTGACCCAAAAATGTGCAGTATACAACAAAAAAAAAACAAAAAAAACAAAACTAATTAAAGGTTCACCGTGCAACCTCCCTGAGGCAAAAAGTCAACCACACCATTCAGTACAGATGGTGGGTAAAGATCAGTCATTAGAACATTTTTTAAATTAATATGTTCATGCTATATTATGAAAAAAATAAAAAAGGTTTCCTCCTATTATTTTTTAATGTCCCTAAGACATGTATACAAAAAAAAAAAAACATGCCTTTACTCAAGTTTATTTTCTGGCCAAAAAGCCACACGATGCACCTTCAAATAAAATAACACATCAATAATAAAAAAATATAAATAATTAATAAAAAAAAATATGAATACTCATAAATTATTGATGCATCAGCTTGTGTGTACTCTCTTCCCCCACAAATGACACACAAAGAGACACACCACTCAATCAATAGTTAGTCAAATAAGTCCCAAGATTCTACAAAGTTATCCTGTGCATTATTTAACCTGGCTAATAGTTTCTCATATGAAACTATTTTAAGTAAATTTTCCATCCATTTTTTATAATCTGGGGAAGAAGGATTTTTCCACACACTAAGAATCACACGTGCTGCTGTTATTACCCCTACTTTCAACACAATATATTTACCTTTTGATAAACCAGGCATTACTGACTGATCTCCCAGTAAACATAATCTAGGTGACCTCGGTATGTCCATATTAATCCACCTTCCTACACATTCCAATACCTTCTCCCAAAATGGATACACTTTTCTACATTCCCACATGGCATGCATAAATGTTCCAGTATCAGTCTTACATTTCCAGCATTTGTCATCTCCTATGACCCCCATTCTTTTGAGTTTGGATGGAGTAAGATACCATCTATGAATAAGTTTGTACTGGGTAAATTTCCCTCTAGCCTCCCTTATACCTTTACTGGAATGTGATAGTATTCTGTCCCATAAATTCTTATCAATATCACAACCCAAATCCTTTTGCCAAATTGTTCGTAAGTTGTCACAGATATTTAGTTTCAAATCATTAAACAATTTATAAAATAAAGATGCTCTATGTGCCCCTCCAGATAATTCACAATATTTGACCACTGGGTTTGCACTATGATTAAAATTATCTTTGATTAAGCAGTCTCTTAGTTGCAAATATTTCCAGTGGTTTCCTCTTCTTCCCAGTGCGTATTTTTGGATGATTCTTTCAAAAGGCACTATCACACCATCCTCATATAGATCATTAATTTTATGAATTCCTTTCTCATTCCATTCTTTCCAATAAATTGTTTTTTTCCCAATTCGTATTGCTGAGTTATGCCACAAAGAAGCATAAGGCTGTTTCATACATGAAACCCCACACCATTTATGCACCTCATTCCAAACATATCTTGAGTAAGTGAGTACTGGGTTGTCAAGTAAGTCCAAATCATGTGAGTTTTTTCCTTGTGATAGAAAGTCCAAAGGTGTAAAAGGATCCACTAATTCTTGCTCAATTTTAATCCAGCTTAGTTCCGAGTCTGTTTTTGTCCAATGCTTGACCAGTCTTGACATTTCAAATGCCAGGTTATAAAGCTTTACATTAGGAAGAGACATCCCTCCCATTTTACTTGGTGCATGCATCTTTTTTATATTGATCCTCGGTCTCTTTTTGTCCCATAAAAAATCTTTGACCATTTTTTCAAACTGAACATATACATTAGTTGGTATTTTCACTGGCAACATCATGGAAACATAATTGAACTGCGGAGCCACTAACATTTTTATGACATTAATTTTCCCCATAATGTGAGTTTCAATTTCCCCCATTTTTCTAAATTAGTTTTTATTTTCAAAAGGAGTGGGTCCATATTTGAATGCATAATTTCCTCTAAGTTTGGATTTAAAAATATCCCAAGATATTTCATGCCATTGGGTAACCATTTAAAGTTGAAAGCTGTGACGTGGCTGGAAAAGCATGATGCAGACAACGGCATACCCTCTGACTTACTCCAGTTTATTTTATATCCTGACATGTTAGAGTAAGTGTCCACGCAATCAAGTAATACGGGCAGAGACTGCATTGGATCAGTTAACACTGCCAAAATGTCATCTGCGTAGAGGAACAACTTGTGTTCACAACCGCCTGCATTTACCCCCTTAATTCTGGAATCTGCCCTTATTTTTAATGCAAGAGGCTCTAAAAATATTGTGAAAAGCAATGGCGATAAACTACAACCCTGTCTCATCCCCCTAGAAAGAGGAAAAAGATCTGAGACTAACCCATTTGTTAAGACTGCAGCCTTGGGATTGGAATACACAGTCTTCACCCAGTGACAAAATCCTGGCCCAAAGCCAAATCTTTCGAGGACCATCATTAGAAAACCCCATTCCACACGGTCAAAGGCCTTCTCCGCATCCAGGGAGAAGGCCGCAACCGGATCCAAACTAGCTCTACTTTGATGCATAATATGCACAAGTCTCCTCATATTGTCTCCAGAGCATCTGTTTTTAATAAAGCCAACCTGATCTCCATCAATGATTGAGGGCATATTTTTTCTAGACGCAAGGCCAATATTTTTGTCAAAATTTTGCAGTCTACCCCCAAAAGACTAACAGGGCCGGTAATTTGCAGGATCTGTAATGTCTCGGTCCTTTTTAGGGATTAAAGATATTAGAGCCTCATTAAATGAATTTGGTAAGGTCCCCAAGTCATATGCTTCCAAATACACTTTAAGCAAAATTGGACTTAAAATATCATTATACTTTTTATAGTACTCAATTGGGAAGCCGTCCAAGCCAGGCGACTTCCCACTTTTCATTGACAGGATTGCAGTTTTTATCTCTCCTTCTGTAATAGGTGCATCTAATTTATTTCTTTGATCACTAGTAAGTGTTGGTATTTGCAGATCTGAAAAGAACTCGTCAATACAACCTCATTAAAAAGCCAGAAGATGTATACAGATCCTGGTAAAATGATTTAAAAACATTATTTATTTCCTTTGATGAGGTTATCACCTGGGCACCGTTCTTTATCATTGATATATTTGTTAAACTATCTTGTTGTTTTAGTTGCCTTGCCAGTAATCTCCCACTTTTTTCTCCTCCCTCATAAAATTTTGTTCTGAGTCGGAATAGCGCATACTCAGCCTTTTTGTTATAATATCGTGTAGTTGATATTTCAGTTTACAAATAATTTGATAATTATTATTTGTAAAATTTTTTGCCAAGTCCTTCTCTTGTGTAAGTATTTCTTTTCCAACCTACTTTCTTTGGCCTTATTTTTTTTTTAATTTTTGATGCATGTGCAATTATCTTACCCCTTAAATATGCTTTGGATGCTTCCCATACTGTGGCAACTTTATCTGTAGAGCCCATATTAATGTCAAAAAACATTTTCAGGTCTTCTGTTATCTCCTTACTAAATGTCTCATCCTGCAGTAACATGGAGTTGAATCTCCAACGACCTCTCTTTAATTTGTCTGTATTCAAATTGACATGCCACTCCACTGTGGCATGATCACTAATCACTATTGCGCCAATTTCACTCCCCACTGTAGAGTCTACTAAAGTTTTGGATACCAAAAAGAAATCTATCCTCGAATATGTCTTATGACAATTGGAAAAAAAAGTATATTCCCTCTCACTAGGGTGAACTAATCTCCAAATATCCACTAAACCAATGTCCTCTGCTAGCATGTGTATTGCCTCCCTGTCACTGGGCGAAGACCTACCACTTGGCTTACTTTTGTCAATTATTCCATCCATCACTTGGTTAAAATCTCCTGCTAAAACAATTTGTCCCTCCCTGTTCCCTAATACATTGTTAATTGAATGAAAAAAATCTGGATCCTCTTTGTTGGGGGCATAAATATTACATAGTACAGTTCTAACACCATTTATAAGGGCTTCAACACAGAGGACTCGCCCCTCCTTATCATTATACTTGTTTAATAACACAAAACTTATGTTCTTATTTATAAGAATCATGACCCCATTCCGTTTGCTTGAATATGAGCTATGTAATACTGTACCCACCAATCTCTTTTAAATTTCTGTGCCTCTTCGTCTCCTGCTAAATGAGATTCCTGAATAAAAGCTACATCTGTATTTTTGTTTTTTAAATACGACAGTACCTTTTTCCTCTTGATTGGGTCTCCACACCCCTTTATGTTCCATGATGTTATTTTAATATACCCAGCCATTATATCCAATAAAAGAAATAACATTTGCTTAATGCTCAAATATAGGTCCACAGGTAGTGTAAAAACAAATGTACTATAACTTACAATAAAGGATACATAGCTGCTGTCTGAGTAAACAAAAAAAGAACAAAATGAACACTTCCCCCGACTCAACACCGCTTCTCCCCTTCCCTCCCTCCTCCCCATTCGAACTAACTTAACTTGAACTCTGCCTTAGTTCTCCCTAATTTACTAGGTCCGTGAGACTAGCTCCAGTGACCGACTCCTCCTATGCAAAAGCCCCCTTTACCCATTACAGTAAATGTACGGTCTTATACATACACTTCTTTCCTTCCGTCTTTAGGTTGACCGTTGCAAAAAACTCTCCGCTTTTTCTTCGTCAGTGAAAGTTTTCTTCTGGCCATTCCATGTAAAAACTAGCGCGGCTGGGTAGACCATCCTGTACTTCACTTGTAGCTCCCGGAGACGCTTCTTGACCGGGCCGAAAGCTTTTCTCTTTTCCGCCAGTTCTTTTGTGACATCCTCAAAGATTGAGATCCTTCTGCCCTCCCAGTCGAATCCTCTCTTCACTCTGGCAATCCGCAACACGTGTTCTCTCGCAGAAGAGCGTAGAAAACGCACAAGTACTGCTCTCGGCTGTTTGGTAGGATCTGGGATAGGCACCGGGGCTCGATGAGCACGTTCTATCTCAAATTCACCGCCAGTGAGCCCTAGTGCGCCCGTCAAAATCTTCTCCACATATTGGGACATTTTCCCTGGCTCCTCCAATCCTTCCTTGAGACCAACAATTCTCACATTATTTCTCCTACTTCGGTTTTCCAGATCCTCCACTCGTGACCAGAGATGCTCCACTTTCTTTTCAACTGTGTCCATCTTGGTCTTAGCAATCTCGTTGTCATCCTCCAGGTCCGAAATGCGCGTTCTGCTTCCCCCACTCGCGTTTGTACCGTCTCCAGTGAATCTTTAAGTTCCTTGGTTATTTCCTTGATGGTAGCACATCAGTTGCGACACTCAGCAAAGTGGCACTCATTTTCCTCATCTCACCAAACAGGCTAGCACTTTCAGACTTTTCGTTTTCATCATGCGAGAGAGCCCCGCCATCTGCCGCATCTGTTCCCGCAGTGTTAGCATTAGCTTCGTCAACCTCAAGTGGGCGAGATGACGGTGCCCCTGTTAGCTTCTTGGATGTTAGCCTCGTGGTCGTAGCTCCTTTGGAAAAGTTTACTTTGCCGGTCCCCGACATCTTCAGCAACGTTTACACCGCAGATACAGCCTGTCTTTCAGCAATAAACAAAAAAAATCTAGACTTTATTCGAAGTGTATGTCCAAAAGTAATGCAATTAGAAATGGGTTTCGGGAGCCCGTCTAATGTGCGGCCATTCCTCTCGGCTGTCCCACGTGACTCTCTCACAATACACTTTTTGCCAATCGAACCAGCGCAGTAGAGACACATCTGCTCCTCGCCTGTAGAGGCGCTGTGGGACAGAAACACGCTACGTCTTTTTTAATTTAATTTAATTGACCTTTATTTAACCAGGGAAGTCCCACTGAGATTCAGAATCTCTTTTGCAGGGGAGCCCTGGGGAAGGGTCAGGGGAGGCATTAATGGACATGTTTTTAGTTGTAGGAGGAAACCGGAGTACCCGGAGGAAACCTACGCAGACACGGGGAGAACATGCAAACTCCACATAGAAAGGCCCCGGGTCGACTGGGAATCGAACCCAGAACCTTCTTGCTATGAGGCCAGAGCGCTAACCGCTGCGCCACCGCGTCAGCAGCAAAGAAACACCCGGCTTCTCGGCTAACAGTGGCTACAGGCTACATCAGAAACAAACACGCTGCTGGACTTTATATTTTTGTTTTTACGGATCTATCCCACAACTTCTTTCACATTAACGGGACCAGAGTGAATGACAGATGAAGTGTCGGAGCGCGGAAAATGTGGACTTTCACTTCAGAAGACGAGAGAGGAGGGCAAAGGAGGAAAAAGTTCATCTGTTTGAGTAAATCTGGCTCTGAAAGGTAAGTCATCTGCTCATTTAGCTGTATAACTAAATATTAGATGAATATAGCCCATTTCCCCGCTATAATGTGAGCTGTAGTGTTACTTTATGTATTTGCTTTTGTCTAAGAGTTATAACTTTCTTATTTTTGTAAATAACGCGAGAAAACGGTGACATACGGTCGTATGATCATTAGGGCTGTAGTTCTTTAGTCGTTTAGTCGATTAATCGGTCGATGGGGCTTTAGTCGACCAAAATTTGTATTAGTCGACCCAGCCCGAGCCCGCGCACGTTGTGTCCGAACCCGACCGGAACCTGTGCCTAAGCCCGAGCCCGAAGAGAGCCCGCCCCCCACTCACTGAACTGTGGCATTTTAATGACAGAAAAAGCTTCTTATGATGTCCAACGTGTTTAATGTAAGTGTGTCTCGCTGCTAAACGCGCTTCCTCCACTTCTCTCTCTCTCTTTCTCTCTCTCTCTCTCTCTCTCCTCCGTCCCTCTTGTTCCTTCTTTTCTCCGAGCGCGCAACGGCGCACTTTCTCTCTGCTTCTTCCTCACCTTTTACTTGATTCGCGGATGAAACGAAAGACGTGCCTTCCCCGTCTTTCGTTCTCCTTTCTCTTTTTCCTGCTCCGTGCTTATTCACAAGTCTTCTCTCTCTCTCTCTCTCTCTCTCTCTCTCTCTCTCTCCTCACTATCGCGCCATATAGTTGGCCACTTAAACGCTGACTTTTTTTATCACTGCGGTGGTTTTGTGCTGTGTTCTGACGCGGCTGTCAATCATCCGCGAAGCGCACGTGTTCAGTACGGCTCTGCGTCTTGGCCCGAACCCGGCCGGCCCACATTTCTCACGTAGTTGTCGGGCCTGCACGGGCTCGGGCCCAGAATCTAAACTCTGCCTTTTTTTGATATAAACACACTGTGTCATATTCATTTTCTGTGTAAAATGTTGTTTTTGCATGAACTCCATTGCACTTTTGCCTTTTTGCGTCAGATAAATTGTCAGATCAAACTATATTTTTTTTAGCTTCAGAGCTTTAGCCACGCCCCCTTTTTAGTCGACTAATCGGTCGATGGGACATGTCTTTAGTCGACCAAGAATTTCTTTGGTTGACTACAGCCCTAATGATCATAATTAATTTGACCTGAATCATTCCCCGTCCTTCTCCTGTTACTTTCATGTGTTTGTGTGTATTATTTGTCTCATTATCGATCTCACACATGCTGTTTGTTGTGATTCTGAGCCTCACGTGCGTCTCAGCCTGGATCACGTCAGTGTTCCTGGTTTTGTTCCGCTCTCGCTTCGTTTGCGTTCACAATACAAACGAACCGCTCCAGAGCTCGATTCAACCGAGCCGAGACCGACCTCTCCAACCGAACCAGATTTGGGCATTTTGGACCGGATCAGAATTCGTTTGCGCATTCACAATTCCCCAATCGAACCGAACTATCCAGGCAAACGAATCCTGATCCGAATCAAAAGTGTATTGTGAATGCACCCTTAATCTATTCCTGTGTTAGTTTAGCTCTCATGCTGCAAACACACTAAATCTCCATGGTAACAGCTCTTCTATCCCAATCTCTTTCGACATCTCACATTCGGACTGACCTCGACATTTGTCTGTGACCTTTACACACGACACTACACAGAAACTCTGAAACATCTGATACGTTTAATCGATTCTCAGCAGCTTGACTTTTCCCAACCTGGAGAGAGAATAATAAAAAAACACTACAAACTCCTGCGTTTTCTCTCTGTTCCGGGGATTGTCTGAGCTCCATCGATTTACTGTCCACCCGACTCTGAAACTAATCCCATCTGCAATAGTTTTAATATTTATTTCACTCGATACGGCAGGAAATAAATGAAAAAGTCACCAGATGTTGGTCTTTATATCACTGCAGAGGAACGTTTGTTTAATCACAGTGAGAGGTCGGAAGGAAATATGGTGGAATTTGCATATTTTAATAAAGAAATACAATTGGCAACACTAAATCTTGAAGGTTGTACAACTTAAGCAAATAAATATACACAATTGTCATCATTTCAAGGCACTATAATAGATTTTTGCCAGCTTAAAAATGCAACAACAAAATAATAATTTAAATCATTTTGTCAGCAGTAACACAGCAGAGAGAGAGAGAGGAGAAAGGGAGGGGGAGAGAGAGAGAAGAGAAGCAAAAGAGAGAGAGAGAATGAGAGAGAGGAGAGAAAGGAAGAGAGAGAGAAGAGAGAGCAAAAGAGAGAGAGTGAAAGAAGAGAAAGGAAGAGAGAGAAAGAGAAGCAAAAGAGAGAGAGAATGAGAGAGAGAAGAGAAAGGAATAGAGAGAGAGAGAAGAGAGAGCAAAAGAGAGAGAGAGTGAAAGAAGAAAAAGGAAGAGAGAGAGAAAAGAGAAGCAAAAGAGAGAGAGAGGAGAGAGAGAGGGGAGAGAGAAGATAAGTACGAGAGAAAGAGAGAGAAGAGAAGCAAGAGAGAGAGAAGAGAAAGGGAAGGGGGAGGGAGGAGAAAGGGAGAGGGAAAGAGGGAGAGAGAAGAGAGAGAGAGAGAAGAGAGAAAGGGAGGGAGAGAGAGAAGAGAAAGAGAGAGAGGGAAAGAAAGAGAGAGGAGAAAGGGAAGGGAAAGAGAGAGGAGAGAGAGAGAGAAGTAAGAGAGAGAAGAGAAAAGGAGGGAGAGAGAGAGAGAAAGAGAGGGAAAAGAGAGAGAGAGGGAGGAAAAAGGGAGAGAGGGGAGGGAGAAGAGAAAAGGAGGGAGAGAGAGAGAGAAAGAGAGGGAAAAGAGAGAGAAGAGAAGCAAAAGAGAGAGAGAGAAGCAAGAGAGAGAGAGAAGCAAGAGAGAGAGAGAGAGAGGAAAAAGGGAGGGGAGAGAGGGGGAGGGAGAAGAGAAGTAAGAGATAGAGAGAGACAAGAAAAGGAGGGAGAGAGAGAGAAAGAAAGAAAGAGAGGGAGAGAGAGAGGGAGGAGAAAGGGAGGGGAGAGAAAGAGTGTGTGTGTGAGAGAGAGAGAGAAAGAGAAAGAGAAAGGAAGGGGAGAGAGAAAGAGAAGCAAAAGAGAGAGAAAGAAAGAAGAGAGAAAAGAGAAGCAAAAGAGAGAGAAAGAAAGAAAGAGAGAAAAGAGAGGGTAAGAGAGCTTATATGACTAAAATGAAACAACTATCATCTTTAATCTTCAGATGTGAGTCTAAATAAATAAATAAATAAATATCTGTCATGTCTGTTCTGTGTGGGCCGTTGTGCTCTTTAGTTGATTCAGATTCAGAGCCAAACGTTATTATTATTGTTTCTGGCACAACGTTCTCACTGCTGCAATAAAACCGTGACGTGTGTGAGTTTTGTCGTTTTATTTCATGGTCGATAATAATCCAGCACAATCAGCTGAGCGCATGACGCAGCGTTTCAGAGAGAAGGTTTATTTAAAGGTGCAAGTTTTGACCCAAAATTAACTTGAATAAAAGCATTTTTTGTCATTTGGATTTTTTTTATTAAATTAGAATGATCTTACAAATATGAGAGAAGGGAGGAGAGAAGAGAGAGAAAGAGAGAGAGAGAAGAGAGAGAAACTAGAGAGACCGAAAAAAAAGAAGAAGAGAAAGGAGAGAGAGAGAGAGAAGAGAGAGAAAAAAGAGAGAGACCGAAGAGGAGAGAGAGAGAAGAGAGAGAACATAGAGAGACCGAAAGAGGAGAGAGAGAGAGAGAGAGAAGAGAGAGAAACAGAGAGAGACCGAAAGAGGAGAGAGAGAGAGAAACAAAGAGAGACCGAAAGAGGAGAGAGAGAGAGAAACAAAGAGAGACCGAAGAGGAGAGAGAGAGAGAAGAGAGAGAAACAGAGAGAGAGAAGAGAGAGAAAAACAGAGAGAGACCGAAAGAGGAGAGAGAGAGAGGAGAGAGAGAGAGAGAAAGAGAGAGAGACCGAGAGAGAGAGAGAGAGAGAACAGAGAGAGAGGAGAAGAGAGAGAAACAGAGAGAGGCCGAAAGAGGAGAGAGAGAGTGAGAGAGAGAGAGAGAGAGAGAGAGAGAAAGAAAGAGGAAGGAGAAACAGAGAGAGCAAGAGGGAAAGAGAGAGGATGGAAAAACAGAGTGAGAGAAAAAAGAGAAGAAAGACACCAGAGAGAGATAGAGAGGATAGAGAAGAGAGACAGAGTGAGAGAGAGAAGAGAGGAGAGAAGAATGAGGGGAGGGAAAGAGCGAGAGGGACAGAGAGAAAAAACACATAAATAAAGAGAGAGACAGAAGAGCCTCGAGAAATTCACACAGTGCACCTTTAACACCATATGAGGTGGAAGGAGAGAGAGAGAGAGAGAGAGAGAGAGAGAAACAAAAAGATAGCGAGAGAGAAAAAGAAAAAGAAAGAGAGAAAATAGAGACAAAGAGCATGAGAAAAAAAAGAAGAAAGAGAGAGAGAGAGAGAGAGAGAAAGGGGAGGAAGGAATGAAAAAGAGAGAGAGAAAAAAGAGAGAGATAGTGAAGGGAGAAAGTGAGAGAGAGGAGAAACAGAGAGAGGAGAGAGGGTGGAGGGAGAGAGAAAGAAAGAAAATGAGAGAGAGAGAGAGAGAGACACCGGGACAAATGTGGAGAGAAAGACAAAGTGAGAGGAGAGCAAGAAAGAAAGAGAGAGAAAGAGAGAGGAAAGAATGAAAGCGACAGGAGAGAGAAGAGACAGAGAGAGAAAGGAAAAAAAAAAAGAAAGAGGAGGGAGACAGGAAAGAGAGAAATCATGAGGGAAAGACAGAGAGAAGAGAGAAGAGAAAAGAGAAACGGAAAGGGTAGAGAAAGAGAAAATGAACAAGAGAGAAGAGACCGAGAGTGTAAGAGAGAGAGGAGAGAAAGAAAGAGGGTAAGGGGAGAGAGAAGAGGGGAGAAGAGAGAGAGCAAGAAGGAAAGAGAGAGAGAGAGAGAGAGAGAGAGAGAGGAGAAAGACACAAAGAGAAGAAAGACTGCAAGAGAGATGTGGAAAAAAAATAGAGAGAGGAGAGAGAGAATAACAGACAACTCACACACATGAGCTTAATTGACATAAAACTTAACCCTCCTACACCCCCGGGTGCATTTTTGTCCATCGCAACTTTTCTTTTTTCAATAACTTTGGCTGTGGTGCACCAAATCTCATGAAACTTGGCCAGGTTGTGTGTTTTTTGACGCTCTTTCGGATTCTGTGGTTATTTTTTTGTGTCAAGTAATTTTTAAGCCTATAATTCAAATACTCACACCCGTGGTCCTAGAGTGCATTTTTGTCCCATTGACTTCCATTATAAACACACTTTTTTAACACTACAGATTTGTTTTAAAATGTGATTTTAGAAATATTTTTTTTTTGTTTCTCACTGATGAAAAGGGGTTAAATTTTTAAGATTTTTTAAGCATTTTAATTTTTAGTTGCATTTTCTTTTTTTCCTTGAATGCAACACAAACATGCATTTGTGCATTTGAACCTACAAATGTCTTTCCCACTTCTGCTCAATTTCTTTTTCACCTAAAATATTTTTTTTTGTTTTGGGGGGATGCCTAAGGGTTGTCTGCTTGTACCTGAGTAAAATTTTTAGATGGGGCCACTATATGTAGGTGTGAGAGAGCCAGAATGCAAGTGCAAGTCTAAAGTGTGAAAATCCATCACAATCAAATCCAGTCAAAATTACACCCTCAAATGTGGTCCTCTTGTATCCTCCCGTAAAGCCTTATTTTGACTTACCCAGACACACAAACACACTTTTTCACTTTTCACTTCAAACAGAGTCAGAATTAGAGCCATCAAACACTTGTCCAGCAGATAAACCCAAACAAAAAACAAAGTACAGTTTTGTTTACACAGGTGCATTTGAACGTAAACTTCATCGGAACGTTTTTGCCATTTGGCTCATAGTTTTCTTTGTGACTCTCGAAATGAGTAGACAAAGAGTAGAAAAGTGTTTCAGTGTAAAGGTAGAGGCCAACTGTATTGATCCCTAATCATTGTGTGTATTTGAGCCATTCTTCAGAGCCACTGGGGCATCTGTCAGGAGCTGTGAGCTGCAGCAGTACAGCTCTGATAGGAACCATCTCCACATGTTGAGCTGGACTTAGGCAGGTTAAAAAGTCAAAATATGAAATAAAAGTGAATATGTATGAATAGAGCAGAAGTAAATGAAGAGATTGATGTGAAAAAGTTGAAGAAAAGTTTTCAATATGTAAAAAATATTGGGATGTTGTTAGATGTTATTACTTAGCCAGAGGTGGACCAAAGGTGTTTTTATGTCTAAAAAATGGACTTTATGTAAAACTAAAAAAGTGACCAGGTCAGTTTTGGCACTATTTTAGCACACCCCCAGCCTCTATAAATCCCACACTAAAAAAGTAAAATGTATTGAAGTATAATGCAAAAATACCACATTTTTTATGGTTTTCAATCAAAAACATATGTATATAGTTTTTCACTTACAAGGCTTTTATGGGGTTAAAATTCCAATAATTTATACAATATTTAGTATTTATGTTTAGAGCAGGAGTAGATGAAGAGATTAATGTGAAAAAAGTTTGAGAAAGTTTACAATATGTAAGAAGTAAAAGGGTATTGTTAGTGGTTACTGCTTTGTCAAAGGCGGGTTAAAGCTGGGCCAATGGTGTTTTTAGCTCTTAAAATGGACTTTGTGCCAAAACTATAAAAGTGATCAAATCAGTTTTCACACTATTTTAGGGCACCACCAGGGTCTATAAATCCCACACCATGAAAGAAAATAATTCTGAAGTATTTTGAAAAAATCCACTTTTTTCACTTTTTCAACATCAAAAATATGCTACTTTCTCACATACAAACAGCAGTTAAGGGGTTAAAATTGAAATAATTTTTATAAAATTTATTATCTATGTTTAGAGGAGAAGTAGACGAGGACAATGATGTGAAAAAGTTGGAAAAAAGTTTGATTTACATATAAATAATGGGTGTTAAAAATGAGAGTGCATTTTTGCACTCTAGGACCACAGGTGTGATTTTTTCTTAAAAATTGAAACTATGCAAAAACTATAAAAGTGATCCAATCAGTTTTCACACTATTTTAGGGCACCACCAGGGTCTATAAATCCCACACCATGAAAGAAAAAAATATTGAAGGATTTTGAAAAAATCCACTTTTTTCACTTTTTCAGCATCAAAAATATGCTACTTTCTCATATACAAACAGCATTTAAGGGGTTAAAATTTTAATATTTTTTAAAATATTTAATATCTATGTTTAGAGGAGAAGTAGACGAAGAGATTGATGTGAAAAAAGTTGGAGAAAAGTTTGTTTTATATAAAAATAATGGGTGTTAAAAATGAGAGTGCATTTTTGCACTCTAGGACCACAGGTGTGATTTTTTCTTAAAAATTGAAATTATGCAAAAACTATAAAAGTGATCAAATCAGTTTTCACACTATTTTAGGGCACCACCAGGGTCTATAAATCCCACACCATGAAAGAAAAAATTCTGAAGTATTTTGAAAAAATCCACTTTTTTCACTTTTTCAACATCAAAAATATGCTACTTTCTCATATACAAACAGCATCTAAGGGGTTAAAATTTTATTATTTTTTGTAATATTTAATATCTATGTTTAGAGGAGAAGTAGACTAAGAGATTGATGTGAAAAAGTTGGAGAAAAGTTTAATTTACATAAAAATAATGGGTGTTAAATATGAGAGTGCATTTTTGCACTCTAGGACCACAGGTGTGATTTTTTCTTAAAAATTGAAATTATGCAAAAACTATAAAAGTGATCAAATCAGTTTTCACACTATTTTAGGTCGCCACCAGGGTCTATAAATCCACACCATGAAAGAAAATAATATTAAAGGATTTTGAAAAAATCAACTTTTTTCACTTTTTCATCATCAAAAATATGCTACTTTTTCATATACAAACAGCATTTAAGGGGTTAAAATTGTAATAATTTTTATAATATTTAATATCTATGTTTAGAGGAGAAGTAGACGAAGAGAATGATGTGAAAAAAGTTGGAGAAAAAATTGTTTTATATAAAAATAATGGGTGTTAAAAATGAGAGTGCATTTTTGCACTCTAGGACCACAGGTGTGATTATTTTAAAGGGGTGCACGAGGGTTAAATTGAACTTGTATTTTAAGATTAAACTGCCCTGTTACTTTTTACAGTGTAACTAAAAATAACTCTGATTAAACGTGTATTTTCTCACTAAATCTCACTTAACAAACTCTCTATTCCTTCTTCGTTTTGCCCAAAGTAAAACGACAAACACGACACGACTGTCCTGCTCCTCACAAACTATGAAACACGATTTTACACTAATTAAAACATGAAAAAAACCTTTCTCTTTATCTTAATTTACAGTTTCGCCGAAAGCCAATTTGCCAAAGTAATTATTCCCATTTCATATCAGCCGCTCACATACACTCGGATTAAAGACCGTTTTTTGATAACACCAATTGACTTTTTAATGTTTTTACAAGGACGGAAGACGCGATAAGGGAAGTTTTCCATTTTGCGCCACAGCTTAAGAAATAATACAATTTGTCAAGAGGCGCGGCTGCTGAGTTATGGACTGCACTGTCAGCACCGGGGCGAGCGATTCGTCAAAGGGGAAAATACTTACTCAGAGGAATCGATGAAGTAAATGACCAAGGCGCCGATGCTCAGGGCGAAAACCAAGACGACCTGCGAGAGAAAACAGACAAAATGTAAGGAGAAATGAGAGAGATAAATCATGAGAGAGAGGCTAAAAGTGGAGAAGTTTGACCCGTTTGGCGGTGAATCTAAGCTGGGGTGACCTATTTTGTGATGCTTTTGGGGAATGGTTTGGTAATGCAGTGCCAAGTGTGACAAAACAACTGTATTTTGAGTGATACGAGTTTTCGTTTAGATCAAAAGATGGGCTAAAACAACACAGTGCTTACAGATGATAACCAGGGTTGCCAGATTTTTAGAGAACAACAAGTGGCCGAGCCTTAGGAAAACAAAGCCCAAAACTAGCAATTCAAAGGTCTGTACTACTGGTCCATGTTTAGTCCTGACTCTAGTCCATGTTTAGACCTGACTCTGGTCCGTGTTTTAGTCCTGACTCTGGTCCGTGTTTAGTCCTGACTCTGGTCCGTGTTTAGTCCTGACTCTGGTCCGTGTTTAGTCCTGACTCTGGTCCGTGTTTAGTCCTGACTCTGGTCCGTGTTTAGTCCTGACTCTGGTCCGTGTTTAGTCTGACTCTGTCGTGTTTAGTCCTGACTCTGGTCCGTTTAGTCCTGACTCTGGTCCGTGTTTAGTCCTGACTCTGGTCCACGTTTAGTCCTGACTCTGGTCCATGTTTAGTCCTGATTCTGGTCCATGTTTAGTCCTGACTCTGGTCCACGTTTAGTCTGACTCTGGTCCATGTTAGTCCTGACTCTGGTCCACGTTTAGTCCTGACTCTGGTCCATGTTTAGACCTGACTCTGGTCCACGTTTAGTCCTGACTCTGGTCCACGTTTAGTCCTGACTCTGGTCCACGTTTAGTCCTGACTCTGGTCCACGTTTAGTCCTGACTCTGGTCCACGTTTAGTCCTGACTCTGGTCCACGTTTAGTCCTGACTCTGGTCACGTTTAGACCTGACTCTGGTCCACGTTTAGTCCTGACTCTGGTCCGTGTTTAGTCCTGACTCTGGTCCGTGTTTAGTCCTGATTCTGGTCCGCGTTTAGTCCTGACTCTGGTCCGTGTTTAGTCCTGACTCTGGTCCGTGTTTAGTCCTGATCTAGTCCATGTTTAGTCCTGACTCTGGTCCGTGTTTAGTCCTGACTCTGGTCCATGTTTAGACCTGACTCTGGTCCATGTTTAGTCCTGACTCTGGTCCACGTTTAGTCCTGACTCTGGGCACCAGCAGGAGGCCGGTCCCTGAGGTCCTCAGAGTCCGAGATGGTTCATAACGCACTAACATGTCAGAGATGTACTTTGGTGCTAGTCCATGGAGAGACTTAACACAGGAGAGCTGTGTTCAAGTCTATTCTCTGAGCCACTGAAGCCAGTCCAAAGACCTCAGGACAGGACTAAAGTGATTGTACTTCCTGGTTTTGGTCAGGACACGAGCAGCAGCGTTCTGGATGTACTGCAGCTGTTTTACAGCTCGTTTGGATAGGCTGGTGAGCAGGCCGTTACAATAGTTTAACCCAGTGGTTCGCAAAGTGGGGGTTGGGACCCCTTGAGGGGTCGCGAAGCAAAATCTAGGGGTCGCGAAAGGATTTCAAAATGTATTTTTACAATTATGACTTGGCATTTGATCAGTTTTTGGGGAAATTGGGGTTATATAGAGCAGTACACTATCAAAATACACACAATTTTGTAACTTAAAATTATTACAAAAGTGTATATTCTTTGCAGTGGGGGTCGCGAGTTGGTTGCACGATTATTTTGGGGGTCCCGGGCTGAAAGTTTGGGAACCACTGGTTTAACCTACTGGAGACAAATTAATGGCCCAGCCCTACCTCATAGCATGTTGTGCATGTACTTGTAACTGGCAGCATCACGGAGGAGTGACCAAAGTAAGGATTTTCATAAAAGATTTTTTTGTGTCTCTTACCAAAATCCTTATTTTGGCCACGCCTCCGTACATGCAAGTACATGAAGAACATGCTATGAGGTAGGGCTGGGCCATTAATCGAAAGAGAATTGAAATTGAAACGAATTGAATTGAATTGAGAATTGAAACGAATCGTCAATTATTTGGTGGTGAGTTTTGAATCGAAAGATTGAAAACCAATCTTTTGTCAGTAAAAATGTGTAGTTTGAAGCGAAAGTCAAACTTTGAGGCTGAATACTGAGTTTCAAATAGTTTCGTTTATGTTCATGAATGGCATTTTTCATTTGTTTTTGAAAAGGTTAAACAAAATCGAACGAAAGTCTAGATCGATCAATATGAGAAAAGAATGTGATTATATTTTCTCCCAGATCGCCCAGCCCTAGTATGAGGCCAGAGTGTGAATCGTTACACCACAGTGTCGCTGCAAACAGTGGCGCTAATCTTTGCCAACAGTAAACAAATAATCTTTATTTACAGAGCACATTTCACAGATTTAGGTCGAATTACACACAAACAAACTTAGGTCTAGAAAAACCCATAAATCACACAAACATCACAACATTTCTGGACATGTAACTATCTGTCAACCCACTCATTTGTGAATCCAAATGATAAAACCATGAGGAAACACTAAGAATAGCAGCTCAATTCCCTCATATTTCACCTTGAGTTTTCACCTGTCAGCGCGCGCCTGACAGAAAACCACCGCAGAGCCGCGCAAAGTGACAAGTGTCGGGCCACATTTGTCACGGAAACAAAGATTACATGAAAATACACAGAAAATATGTGCCGCGGGACAAGGTTTGCTGCAGATCTGGGGCACGGCTTTTTAAGGATTTATTTGGGTCAAAAAGTGACAGGTTTTTGGTGAAATTTCAGGTAAATAAATCATAACAACAGCTGGGGCACAAACAAGGATCCTCCGCAGAGTCTGAGAGAGAAATGAGCGGCTTCATACTTTTACAAATTTGAAATATTCATCTAAAAGCAAATGGAGTTGTTACTTTTGCATGTTCTGCTTCAGATGTATGTTTTTCTTAATTTAATTTTGTCCACCATCTATTAAAAAACAAGTATCAAGCTCTCTAACGCGTTAAAGATAAAAATACATTTGGAACATTTTTAATTATGGTCGAATCAATCATTCATAGATAGATCAGAATCTTTGTTTTTGTGTGTGTGTGCAGAGTTTGTTCTCACTTCAATCTGACATCAGAGGCTACAACTACAGGTCTTTTGCCGGTGCCATTGACGGGGAAAAAAGGATGTCCACTGCAGAAATAATAGGTTAATAAAAATTGTTAAAGTAAAATGTGCATAAACATCATTTACTGTTGGCTGTTTAGTAATAATTCCACATTTGCTCATTCTGAGGTCAGTCCATGCGCTGCTCGGGTTCAGAGATACAAACTAGACTCGCGCTGACACACGTGACCAAGGCGCTGCTCGCACATGACTGACGGCATGATAGTTTGTTGCTTATAAAGGCAAAAAATAAAGAAAATAATCAGTTTTATCTTAAATAGAGCCTGAAGGGCAGGCGAAAGCACACACTGCCAAAGCCTGACTTGGAGAGACTTATCCATGTATTTGTCTCCAGTAGGTTAGAGTACAGTATTGTAACGCCCTGCTCACCGGCCTATCCAAATATCCACATGCTGAGTCAGGACTAAACATGGACCAGAGTCAGGACTAAACGTGAACCAGAGTCAGGACTAAACATGGACCTGAGTCTGGACTAAACACGGACCAGAGTCAGGACTAAACATAGACAGGCCTCCACTGTGACAATGTTTAAATCCAGGCTCAAAACATTTCTGTTTATCTGTGCATATGACAGAAAGCACTTTGTCATTTGCATAAGGCATTCATATCTGACCCGGTTGTTCTTCTAAGTGACCAGCATTTCTAGACAAAATCTAGCGTTAACTCTGGCTTCAGCTTCACAAAGAGTAAAGCCAATTGTTTGTGCTCCAAAGGGTTCAGAAACTATTACATTTTTAGATAATTTTAGTCTAGACTTAAACAGCTTGAAGATTTGAACAGGTCCACTGACTTCCATTTCAAACCTGCAGAACTGATCATCTCTGCCTCTTTATTCTAAAATGAAATTGTAACGAGCAGCAGATTTTATTCATTTTTATTGTCGGAAACACCTGCTACACCTGGAACTAAGCCCTGCAGCACTAAAACGACCAAAATACTACACACCAGGACTAAACCAGGCCTATATCAGCACAAGTGACAGTGTGACAGCCCTGGTGCTCCGTCAGTGAATAAGTGACCCATCTGATCAAATTGGAAAAGCCTGTCCTGAACCAGAAACCGTCCCGCATGTATAATAGATGCACCGGCAGCAGAAATCCCTTTGTGAACGCTCCCACCAAAGTAATGACAAAAAGCAGAGCCCATGCATTTTTAATCCGGCGGCGCGTTCAAAGCCTCAATCTCTTTATGACTGCGAGCTCTGGACAATGGACGAACAGCAGGCGCAGGACAAGGCCAATCAGTGCAGCAGGAGAGCCACAAATCACATGGACACACTGGCACGGACGCTTCAGATCATGGGGTTTGGTAATGGTACAGTATGTATTTAGGGCTGCAACTGTCGCACAAGGTTGATCAATGTGACGTTTTTTTGACCAGTACTGCAAAAAATAATGCTTAGGCAAGTTCAAATTTCTTGAAAACATGCATATTATCTTGGTTTGAGCAAAGTATTTCAGGTAAAATTGTCTGCCATGGATCAAAATATTTGTTTTTTATGTAAGTGAAATAAAATGTCTTTTCTTAATAGTCTTACGGCACTACTTTTACTGAACCAGTAAAATCTGTTCAACTCGATAATACTGTATGTCCATGAGTGATTACATTTTATTTTGCCAATATTTTTGCTGTAAAACTGCAAAGACAGACACACAGACTTAAGTGTTTACACAAGTCTGTAAAAATAGAATGTTAAAAAGCATACTTTGGGAAATTCTGAATGAAGATAAATGAGCTTTATGCCTAATGTAGAAAAAAATACAGCTAAGAAACAGCTTTTCCTTGGAAACATACAAGAGGAGGCCATCTTGGACAAAAAACAGTCCATTTTGTTGATAGACATGATCTATATGTGTCCAAAGATACAAGGTCATATGTCCAAATATATTATTATGTTTTTGTATGAGTGATTCTTAAGGGACTGTACTGATTTTGCATCCTAAAAATGTAAACAAACAGAAATAATTAATTTTAACCTTTTTCCGTCAGGCTACATGATTTGTTCACGTGCAATGCATTCTGAGCTTCAGATTGTTCATCATGATGAGTTTTAATGTTTTTTCACAGCTTTTAACAGCGGGTGAGTCACTATGCTAACAAAGTTAGCCACAATGCTAAAAACAAAAACAGAAAAGCTGCACAAACTGAATTTTATTAGACATAGACAGGACTTTGGGACTAATTCCACCTGATTAGATACATTAACAAGGCATCAGTGCTAGGGGAAATTGCTTTTAGTTATCTTGTTGCAAAAAATCGAGTACAGTCCTTTAATTAAAAAGCAATAAACATGATGTTCATGTGTTGATATTTACAGTTGGTGTTTTGGTTCTCAAGAGCATTATCCAATCAGAAACAGAATGAGCCTCACATGACTCTCTCATTTGGGTTGCCAGTTTGGTTTCTTAAACCATGAAACAGGAACATGTTTGAGTTTGAACTGATGTTGCACCAGGACACAGACACAACTGTAGATGATAGGCTCATGCACTTGTTTCCACACAGTTCTCATTAAAAAGCTCTACCCACATTTTCTTATGGTCCTTAGCTTTTTTTGTGAGCTTTTTTTTCACACTCTGGCAACTCAAGTTCATTTGTGACTTTAATAACTTTTCATACCACTAATTGTGCATCTTATATTGTCCTTAATGAGGTGTTTTAACCTGAAACAAACAAACTAAAGCCTCTGGATCTGTGAAGAAAAAACACTGATGTCTTTGGTGTTTTCTATGCTTCTCACTGTAGCAAAAACTGCCACTTGTTTAAACCACAAGTTATAATACCACATTCTAATAACGAAAAGCATAAAAATATCTGGAAAGTGTGAGCCTATGGTTGTTTTCCCGTTGAGTATGCACCAGATCAAACAAGTCGTATCCTAACTCTAAGTAGTTCTATAGTTAATCATATTTTAACATAAAATGTGTCAAAGTAACAACTAAGAACATAAAAGAGATCATGTTTAGCTGTTGTTAAAATGTCTTTTTCTAGTTGTATCGAATCGAATCGCATAAAAATGTATGAATCTTATCAAACTGCACGTATCGAAACACAAATCACATCTGAGCCAAATTTGTACCGATACTCAGCCCTAATTGTAATCGTCCTTATGTCTGTGGTCTGATACGTCTAAAAACCACAAATGATCATAAACTCCATGTGTGTACAGCCTGCCTATAGAGTTTGTGATTGATTCCCTGGTCTAACAATCCACCTGCCTCAGTCCTTTTCTTCTCTCGCAGACAGATGGAGAGTCTGGATTCATGTGGAGTTTCATTTCACACTCGCTCATGCAGAAGGGACATCGACTCAAACTGGACCACAGACTCACACATGACCAGACTGTGAGCGAGGTTTTTGGTCTAGAACAACTTCTTCGGCAAAGATACAAGCGAAACAATGACCAGTTCTTAGTTTAAAGATCAAATTCAAGTGTAATGTCTGCAGTGAGTCTGGACAGAAGCTGAGGAAATCCCTGGCATGTGACCGATGATGTGTGAATGTGTGGAACAAAACGACCTGAGCTTGAGTGAACTGTTTTTAGCCCCGATCAGCAGCAGCAGCAGCGGCAGAAGCACAGTGGGATATATTTACTGTCAGCTTAACCCATCTTTAACACGAGTCACTCACTGCAGCTACAGACGAGCTTCAGGCAAATAACCATGGGCTGGTCAAAGGGGAAGTCATTCAGTGTTTCCTCTGACATTATATGGGCAGGTTGGTTCTCCCTGGCAACAGCAGTCTCCACTCTGCTTATTATAATATGTTCAGTTGAGAAATGAAAATTATGCTGTTATGTCTTTCAGATACAAAATGATAAAAGCTTCCAAAGAAAGAAACAGAAATTTTGGACAAATCACAAATTTTATGACTACTTTCTTTCAAAATAACTTGTTAAGTAACCACTTCAGTGCTCTGAAAAGCTTATCCCAGGCTCACACTGCAGACATTACAGCTCCGATAGTCGCCGGAGCATTTATGTAACTTGAAAAGACTAAGACAAGAGGCATCACACGGCTCACAGTGCAGTTTGGTTGGTTTAAAAGTTTGGCCGGACGCTGCAGCTTGCTAACTTGGCTCACTTCAGATGGATCTTGTTGAACTACGATTTGAGTTCCACAGTTTCCATCTGGAAGCATTTGGGAAAAGGTGGGATGTTTAGTGAAATACATCAAGCTGATTGGTTGTGTGAGCTACCTTATTTATGCTTAACCAATCACAGCAACAAATTGTAATAGCGTATCCAATGTCCGCGTGGGATAGAACAAGTGTCACACACACCTCTCTGCTCTTCTTTCAAAAAATTCTCTGTATTTCTGCTAAAACAGAATCAAATGCAGCAGAACACGTACATCCACAGGAGCCTAGTGTTACCATAATATTCAAGTACAATTAAACAATTAGTAGTCACACTGACCGCTCATTTTACAAGCCCAACACAAGTGTGATAAAGGCAGCTCCTGTGTTGTTACACTGAGAAAAAGGCAGTTTGGTGAGGCTTGAGAGCGCTCTAGGTTTGTAGTCAACAAAGAAATTCTTGGTTGATTAAAGGCATGCTCATTGACCGATTAATCGACTAAAACAGGGCGTGGCAAAAGCTCAGCAACTAAAAATCTTACATTATTTGACGCAATAGGCTTGAAAGAGCTATAAAGTTTATATGAAATAAATCCAAACAGAGTATTTATTTCTTAGAAGGCAGCTTAGACCAGAGATTTGGTCAAAATCTTCAGCTGACTCACTTGTTTTGTTGCTCTTGCTTATAGTCAAAATAAAAACAATAGATCGACTAAGACTCCATCAACCGATTATATGATTAAGTGACTAAAGGACAACAACTCTAGAGCTGAGCAGCTGGATCTGACCCCAAACTAACATGTTAATGATCTGAAAAAGTACCTCAGTAGATGGGAAGCAAAACTGACGCGATAAATTACTTGTTACCCCCAAAAAGTACCCAAAACACTGGTTAATGACCCAGTGTACAACAATACTAACTTTCTAGTGAAGAAGTAAAGTTTTAATCCTACATAATGCTGATCTGGGACATAAAAATAAAATGAGCCTAATTGCGTTTTATCCGATGTGTCACAGTCTCTTTAAATAAAACAACAGCCTGGTCCACGTGACACGGACGATAATATTGAGTGTATAATGTGTCCTGTGTCTCTTCAGGAGCAGCAGATGTGAGGCCAGACCCACTTAGTCCTTTTACAGCCTCTAAATCTCCTTCAGACGTGATCTGTTTGGCCCCGTCACAGTCTGTGCAGAGTCTGAGGACGACGCAGACTTATGAGCGAGCTGTAAACCTGCGCAGACAGTTACAACCTCTTTAAAGTCAGACACGCTGAAGGAGTAAACAACTGTAACTAAAGGACAGACATACGCAACAACAACAGTGTGTGTTTATCTGGGTTTACATGAGAAAAATCAGATAATGGTTTTATAATCTCTGTAAAAACATGCTTGTAAAATGCATCTCTTGACTGGTTTTTCGTTAGTTAGATATTAATGACATTTTTATGAAAATTGATATATTTTCAAAATAACTTATAAAATGTAATTATGAACATTAGTAGGTTTTTGTTTTTGTTTTTTAAGCAAAATAACAACTTATTTCAGGATAATGCACCTTCACAAATCTAAATTCCAAAATAAAAGCCATTTTTTCTCTATTTTTCAAATTAAACTGCAACAATTATAATACAACTGTGTTGCATTTGTGTCATTATATCTTAAAAAAACACACACACATTTCTACAAAAATTAATGGTATTTTAGGTTATATAAATAACTTAAATCAGTTTTGCCCCTTTATTTGGGTTAAAATTAGTTTACACTGTCAAAAACTTGAGCTGTCTAATCTCAAAAGCTCAGCAGGTTGGGCCTGGGCAGTACTTGGCTGCGTTCGGACCAGTTTACATGTTAAGCCAACGTAAACCTGCGTCTTGAGGCCTCCAGCCAATTTACAGTGCAAATTTGTATTTAGCTCTGCAAAATTCGCTTGTTCATGGCAACTGCAGATGTCGCATCTTGCAAGTAAACGCTCCAACTGCGTCGGATGCTTTGGCTGCCTTGATGTCGACGCCAGAATTGGGGCACTGCTGAACTTTCATCACCTGAATGCTCATGTCCACTAATCAGACACTACTCTCCTGTAGTGACATGTGGGCTCCGCTCTCACATCAAGAGGTCGCTTGTTTTGGGGCTTTTTTCAAAGGCTTGGTCGCTTGTTGCTCTCTTGAAATCTGATAACCCTGACATTACAAAATAATAATAAAGCAAACCAACATAATATGGACTGACAATGAGCTCACATGGGTTGATCAAAAAGGCTCATTGCAGTGTTTAAACCACTGCTGTACGACAAAACACTGGAGGAGGACAGAGACAGCAAAAGGACACTGCCTGGGGGAGGAGAAAGTTGTACGGTGGAGTAAGTGGGCTATGATTTTTAAATGCAGCAAGAGTCTCTCTCTCTTTCTCTCTCTTTGTGTTTGATTGGCCCATGGCTACTGGCAAACCAGCAAATGAGTGCTCTGGAAAACCGAAAAGCCGGCATTGATTGTTGTTATTTGCACAACGTTTAAATGGGACGTAAGTACGGAAGGAGAATGGATATTTGGACAGAGGAAAATGAAGATGAGAAGAGTTTTAACAATCGCAGAAGGCTAGACTGTGGCAGGAAAGCTCAACATGTCACGTATAACTCTGCTTTCTTGTCGCTCCTAATGCAGCTTTTATGGACCGGGGCATGACTTAAGCAACTTCTGCTTGAGTTTAACTGCTACTCACACACAACTTATGTTTCGTCCCTTTCGTCAAGCATTAATTTTTTTTTTTTTCAGCGATTGGTGGCCATTTGGATCGTGTTTGTGTCGATGTTCTTTAGTAGCGCCCCAAAGAGACTTGAACAAATGTTGCGTCGCTCCACTTTACCGACGGCTACTGGAGGTTGTGTTGGTGTAAAAGACTCTTAAGGAGACACAGTGGGAACGACTGATAGAGACATTTTGTCTGTTGGCAAGACACATCACCACATGGCCTAGTATTGATCTGGTGTGAATGGTTGGTGGTGGTCAGCCTTACTTCCATTAGTCTTAATATTATTGTTTATTGAATATGTTTTTAGGTTGATCTCATTCTAAACTCTGTGCGGCCGATAATTATGAAACTCAAAAAGCATTAGGACAGTAGTCACACTTGACAGCTTGTTATGAATGAACACAAACACACACACCACTTGTCCAGGCCCTAATAATGGACGGCTTAATCCTGCTCATGCTTTAGAAACAGTCTTCATTATTATTAAATGGCAGCGAACAATTACATAACAGCATTGTGTTTCCCAAATATAGAAAAGGACTGTTAAGTGAAATTTAAATCATGGCTCTGGGTTTAGAGGAATATTCGACATGAGAAGAAGTCACACATGGACAAACTAAAAGCTGATACTAACATTTGTACTGTACAAAGCATAGCAACGCTCTCAGAAGTTTTCTTTTCTTTAAAAATATATGTATTTATTTGGGATAATACAAGTACTATGCCCAATTTTTGCTTCCTTAAAAAAGAAAGGAAATTTTAAACTTCCTACATCAGTCACATGTTTTGCTCACTTATCAAATGCATTCTTGTTTATCACACTGTGTTTTAAGCTTTGTTTTAAGCTGTTAGGAGCGAGACGTGTTGGTATGTTAACAGCAGTTAGCCACAATGCTAACAACATCAACAACAGATCAACTTTTTTCTTTTTAATTTAACCTTTATTTAACCAGGAAAGTCCCATTGAGATTCAGAAATCTCTTTTTCAAAGGGTCCAGCCAAGAGGCTTCAACGACACAAACCACGGCACAGAATTTCATATAAAGAAAAAGTTACAAATGTTAGAGACATGGTAAAGCATGAGACGCCAGAATAGGAAGCTAAACTATTTCAGTCTTTAAGACGTTTTCAGGCAAATTAAGTGTATTTTTAGTCTACGGCTGTAGTCGACCAAAGAAATTCTTGGTCAACTAAAAACATGTCCCACTGACCGATAAATCTACTAAAAGGGTAAAAAAAAGTATGTTTTGTACAGTTTGTCTGACTCAAATAAAAAGACTGAAAATCCAGTGGAGATTATGCAAAACCGTTCACAAAATAAATATTAAACATGGTATTACTGTATGTATAAAATGTCAGATTAGACCTTTGACTCGGTCACCAATCCTTAGCGAAATCACTGCTTTGTGTCCTTGTTCAATAAAAAACCTCATAATCTATCTAAAGAATTTGTCGACTAATACAAATTTTGGTTGATTAAGATGCCATCGACCGATTAATCGACTAAATGACTAAAGGACTACAGCCCTATTTTAGTCCAATTAATTCAAGTCAAGTCACAAATACGTAAGTAAGTAATCTTTATTTGTATAGCGCATTTCACAGACACAGAGTCACAAAGCGCTTCACAGTGAGATGAACCCCTCCCCACTCAGTGATAGTAAACTGCCCTGGGGCAACTCAGCAGAGGCGATTCACCTAACACCTGGCGCTCAACCTCCGACCACCACCAAGTGTTCCCCAACATGCATGTTATTGATTGGTGGGGAAACCGGAGTGCCCGGAGGAAACCACCCAGACACGGGAGAAACATGCAAACTCCACACAGAAAGGTCCCGGGCCATGCGGGAATCGAACCCGCAACCTTCTTGCTGTGAGGCCAGAGCGCTAACCGCTCTGCTACCGTGCCGCCAATGTTTAAATGGAGGTTACTGATGTAGCGTTATGTCAGAAAAGTAAACAGAAAGTTTAAAAAGATGCTAAAACACGCCAGGTGGCTAGCATTGCGTTAGCATTTAGCTCACAACTACTGCTAGCATTGTTGAATATATTTATATTGTTGGACTGTTGGATCACTTTATTCATCTTCATGTCTTTGAGTCTATATTTAACAAGATATATTTCCTTAACTCCACATTTTCTGTTGTAGTTGTTGAGCAGTGAGTGATAAAGCTGTTGTTCTGATTCACTCTTAGTGTTCAGTTTCCCCCTCGGAGGTTAGTGGGCGTGGCCTTAGAGGTTAATGATTGCATTTCTTAGTGGAGTTTGCTGAACAAATGGGAGAAATTTGGGCAAGAGAAATAGATTTTGAGTTTGAAAATCATGTACAGAAACTTTAAGAGGGAGAACATGCAAACTCATTAATATCTGTTACTATCTGCTGCTTTTACAATGAAGAGGAGCAAATCAGTTCTGCAAATTTAGACCCATGTTATGTTTTACAATAAAGACAAAGTAATTTCCTGACCTACATATGTCACACTTAATACTAAACACATGAAGAAGTTGTCCAGTGTCGTGTCTCCAGTGAAACCCCTTCAGCGCTGACATGAGTAAATCCGTGTGATCGCCGCTCAGATCTGTGATAATACGACTAAAGCCAGACCTCTCCTCATGCAGCAGCTCAAATAAATCACTTTAACTCACAACAACTGACAACAGCAAGGTTTGGACGGCAAATGATCAATACATATGACATCTGTTAACTGATTTTTATTGAATATCTAGCTTAAAGTTTGAGCAGAAGACACTATGGGTTTTGATAGCATTATTAAATCTATATCAATACAGTGGCTATATGGTGAGTACAAACTGAAAAAAACACTAATTCTTGCAGAAATGTGTATGAGAGAGAGAGAGAGAGAAGAGAGAGAGAGAGAGAGAGAGAAGAGAGAGAGAGAGAGAGAGAGAAGGGAGAAAGAGAGAGAAGGGAGAGAGAAGAGAGAGAGGGAAGGAAGAAAGAGAGAAGAGAGAGGGAGAGAGAGAGAGAGAGAGAAGGGAGAAAGAGAGAGAAGGGAGAGAGAAGAGAGAGAGGGAAGGAAGAAAGAGAGAGAAGAGAGAGAAGGGAGAGAGAGAGAAAGATAAGAGAGAGATTGAAGGGAGAAAGAGAGAGAGAGAAGCGAGAGAGAGAGAGGAAGAAAAAGAGAGGGAAGGGAGAGAGAAGGGGAGAGAGAAGAGATGGAGGGAAAGAGAGAGAGAGGGAGGGAGGGGGCAGAGGGAGAAAGAGGAAAGAGAGGAGAAGAAAAGAGAGAGCATGAGAAAGTGAAGAGAAACAGAGAGAGAGAAGAGGGGGGAGAGAGGGAGAAGAGAGAGAAAGAGAAAGACATAGAGAAAGGAGAGAGAGGAAAAGGAGAGATAGAGAGAAAGAGAGAGAGTAGAGAGAAAAGAAAGAGGGGAGAGAGAAAGGAGAGAGAGAGGAAAAGGAGAGATAGAGAGAGAAAAGAAAGAGGGGAGAGAGGGAAAGAGAGGAGGGAGAGATACAACAAGAGAGGAACAGAGAGGCGAGAAAGAGAGGGAGAGAGAGAGGAGAGAGAGCGAGAGAAAAGTTAGAGAAGAAGCGAAGGAGAGGAGGAGAAAGAAGAAAGAGAAAGACAGAGAGTAGACAGAGAGGGAGAGAGAAGAGAAAAAAGAGAGACCGTGGGAATAGAGGGAGAGAGGAGAGGAAGAGAGAGAGAATAACAGACTTACATACATGAGTTTAATTTAAATCAAACTTTAACTGTACTTACACGTTTAAGTTAAACTGCACTATTACTTTTTTACAGTGAATGTTATTTTGTATCTAGCATAAATTATACAACCTGTCATGTGCACTTTAAGAAAAATAAATACAGTAATTGCAGTCTATTCTAAGTCACTTCTAAGCTGTAGTCATTATTCTAAAACATACTTGTTCCTAATTGTTCCTGAGTGTTTGTGTGAGTGACAGCAGCTCAGTCTGTGTAACTCTGAGCTGAAATAACAAAGAGCTGACATCAGGCTGCAGTCATTCAAACAGCGGGCCGGTGTAAATCTGTCCAAATGTTTCAGAGGAGGCTCGTTATAGCTCACAGGGGCACGCTACGGCAACAGAGCAGGGACAATCCACCAAGCACTGCAGTTCATCCGTCACACTGAATCTGAGGTGAAGATTTAAACTTGTTTGTGATGTTTTCTTACTTTCTGTGTAGTTCAAAATTGCCATTGAAAGTACAAATATAATGGCAAAACAGCATTTAAACAAGATTTTTTTTAGCTACCAAACATCTTTTACTGGGGCTTCCATATCACAAAGTAAAGTAAAATTAGTTTTGTGCACATTGCATACGCAGCATCAAAACAAAACGAAACAGCTGTAATTTATAGAACTATTGTCCTCTCTGGAATATTTAAAGCTGGGGTAACAAACTATCTAAGTTGTAGATTAGTAAACTTTGTGTCATAAACTAAAACGTCAATGATAAACTTGACTTGTGAGACAGCTCATTTGACATTTTTAAGTTGTGATTGCAACCAAAAACATGTTGATATTAACAATTTGGTGAAAGATTTCTAAGAGAAAGTTGTAATTTAAACCTAATCCATGTTTGCTGTCTAAAAATCAGCTACACCACCTTTAATGTGCTGTTAGCATGCTAGCTGTTCTTAGCATTGATTTTCATTCTCGCGGAAAACAGCATTCTCATTCAGTTTCAGCTCCTTCGGCTCCTCCTATAATAATTTTACACCACTAGGTGGCATTAACAAGCAATAAAATGACCTGTGGCTGATGTGTGTCAATTTTTATTTTCTTTTTTTTAATATACCAAGGCTGTGTCCCACCAAGGTGAGGTAGCCTGGACAGGGCTTAGTCAGGGCACATTCATACACACCAGACAAATACTAGGCAATGTGGTTAAGTGTCTTTCTACAGACACAACGGGTTTCTCCTCTGTTGCCCCCACTGTGGCACCTGAGGTTCACCGTGGTCTCCCATCCAAGTACTGCCCAGGCCCAACCCTGCTTAGCTTCTGAGATCTGTTAGGGAACAGGCTTTGGCAAGCTGGTTTGGCCACCAACCAGCTTGCCAATAAAACTGTGTCAATAAAACTATAAATCAAGATATATACATAAGCAGGCTTCATATTTATAAAAACAGATCTATATGTTATTTTTAAAACAATAAGCAGCTGTAAAATATGGACAGTGTTAAACACAAGTACATAAATTATACAACTCAGAGTCCAACTTTGCAAATATACAGTTATCTACAGTATTTTCCCACCTTTTGTTGTAACTTGTCTGTTGTTTAATTTCGGTCTCGGGGGCCATCAGGGTGCGAGGTACAAACACATGTGCGGTATGTCCCATTAGTTTGCATTGTAGAGCTGAAACTTTGGATTCACTGAAAGCGGTGGTTGTGATTTTAAGTGAGACTGGGAGCGCTCCAAAAGAGGCGAGACTATGTGACAGTGGCCAAAAATTAGTTCTTCTGATTGGAAGAGGATGTTTTAAGGCATTTTAATGAGGTTTTAATCAACTTTAACTACACACCTTGTACGTTTTTTTTCATTTTTTGTTGGCGGTTCATTGTGTATATCGCCTTAGTGACGAGCCGCCCTGGTTAGAGCTAGATAGTCTGGTCTGGAGGGACAGAAGTGAGCTGGTTGCCATGGTAATGAGGTTATTTTTGTTGCTAAACAAGCCTAAGCTGTTATATTTTTATCCTACCCTTACCCAAACCTTTCTCTAAACCAGTGTTCTCAACTTTTCAGACCGAGGACCACTTTATCAAAAAGTAAATTCATAAGGACCACCTAATCTACAAACTCGGTTTACCAGACCACGTTTAATACATTGCACAGTATTACTGTATTACTTTTTTAATACACTAATTATGTATGCCTAATAAAATAAATGACAGATTAAGTTATTTAATTGTATTTTATTTCAAATGTTCTTTGTTTATGAACAACTGGACTTCAAGTTCATTTTAAAAACAATAATCATGAGAATATTTTTAACTAAATATAAAATTCATTTGAGACTGAGAACATTAACATGGTGCTTAAGTAAATGACAGGAGTTCAGTGTTTAAGTCACTTTCTCTCACTNTTTTAAATGCAGCAAGAGTCTCTCTCTCTTTCTCTCTCTTTGTGTTTGATTGGCCCATGGCTACTGGCAAACCAGCAAATGAGTGCTCTGGAAAACCGAAAACAGGCATTGATTGTTGTTATTTGCACAACGTTTAAATGGGACGTAAGTACGAAGGAGAATGGATATTTGGACAGAGGAAACGAAGATGAGTTTTCAACAATTGCAGAAGGCTGGACTGTGCAGGAAAGCTCAACATGTCAGGTATAACTCTGCTTTCTTGTCGCTCCTAATGCAGCTTTTATGGACCAGGGCATGACTTAAGCAACTTCTGCTTGAGTTTAACTGCTACTCACACACAACTTATGTTTCGTCCCTTTCGTCAAGCATTAATTTTTTTTTTTTTCAGCGATTGGTGGCCATTTGGATCGTGTTTGTGTCGATGTTCTTTAGTAGCGCCCCAAAGAGACTTGAACATATGTTGCGTTGCTCCACTTTACCGACGGCTACTGGAGGTTGTGTTGGTGTAAAAGACTCTTAAGGAGACACAGTGGACGACTGATGGAGACATTGTGTCTGTTGGCAAGACACATCACCCACATGGCCTAGTATTGATCTGGTGTGAATGGTTGGTGGTGGTCAGCCTTACTTCCATTAGTCTTAATATTATTGTTTATTGAATATGTTTTTAGGTTGATCTCATTCTAAACTCTGTGCGGCCGATAATTAGAAACTCAAAAAGCATTAGGACAGTAGTCACACTTGACAGCTTGTTATGAATGAACACAACACACACACACACACTTGTCCAGGCCCTAATAATGGACGGCTTAATCCTGCTCATGCTTTTAGAAACAGTCTTCATTATTATTAAATAGCAGCGAACAATTACATAACAGCATTGTGTTTCCAAATATAGAAAAGGACTGTTAAGTGAAATTAAAATCATGGCTCTGGGTTTAGAGGAATATTCGACATGAGAAGAAGTCACACATGGACAAACTAAAAGCTGATACTAACATTTGTACTGTACAAAGCATAGCAACGCTCTCAGAAGTTTTCTTTTCTTTAAAAATATATGTATTTATTGGGATAATACAAGTACTATGCCCAATTTTTGCTTCCTTAAAAAAGAAAGTTAATTTTAAACTTCCTACATCAGTCACATGTTTTGCTCACTTATCGAATGCATTCTTGTTTATCACATTGTGTTTTAAGTTTTGTTTTTAAGCTGTTAGGAGCGAGACGTGTTGGTTTGTTAACAGCAGTTAGCCACAATGCTAACAACATCAACAACAGATCAACTTTTTTCTTTTTAATTTAACCTTTATTTAACCAGGAAAGTCCCATTGAGATTCAGAAATCTCTTTTTTAAAGGGGTCCTGCAAGAGGCTTCAACAACACAAACCACGGCACAGAATTTCATATAAAGAAAAAGTTACAAATGTTAGAGACATGGTAAAGTATGAGACGCCAGTATAGGAAGCTAAACTATTTCAGTCTTTAAGACGTTTCAGGCAAATTAAGTGTATTTTTAGTCTACGGCTGTAGTCGACCAAAGAAATTCTTGGTCAACTAAAAACATGTCCACTGACCGATAAATCTACTAAAAGGGTAAAAAAAAAGTATGTTTTGTACAGTTTGTCTGACTCAAATAAAAAGACTGAAAATCCAGTGGAGATTATGCAAAACCGTTCACAAAATAAATATTAAACATGGTATTACTGTATGTATAAAATGTCAGATTAGACCTTTGACTCGGTCACCAATCCTTAGCGAATCACTGCTTTGTGTCCTTGTTCAATAAAAAACCTCATAATCTATCTAAAGAATTTGTCGACTAATACAAATTTTGGTTGATTAAGATGCCATCGACCGATTAATCGACTAAATGACTAAAGGACTACAGCCCTATTTTAGTCCAATTAATTCAAGTCAAGTCACAAATACGTAAGTAAGTAAGTAAGTAATCTTTATTTGTACAGCGCATTTCACAGACACAGAGTCACAAAGCGCTTCACAGTGAGATAAACCCCTCCCCACTCATTGACAGTAAACAGCCCTGGGGCAACTCAGCAGAGGCGATTCATCCAAACACCTGGCGCTCAACCTCCGACCACCACCAAGTGTTCCCTAACATGCATGTTATTGATTGGTGGGGAACCGGAGTGCCCGGAGGAAACCACCCAGACACAGGGAGAAACATGCAAACTCCACACAGAAAGGTCCCGGGCCATGCGGGAATCGAACCCGCGACCTTCTTGCTGTGAGGCCAGAGCGCTAACCGCTCTGCCACCGTGCCGCAATGTTTAAATGGAGGTTACTGATGTAGCGTTATGTCAGAAAAGTAAACAGAAAGTTTAAAAAGATGCAAAAACACGCCAGGTGGCTAGCATTGCGTTAGCATTTAGCTCACAACTACTGCTAGCATTGTTGAATATATTTATATTGTTGGACTGTTGGATCACTTTATTCATCTTCATGTCTTTGAGTCTATATTTAACAAGATATATTTCCTTAACTCCACATTTCTGTTGTAGTTGTTGAGCAGTGAGTGATGTTTAGTTTAGTTTAGTTTATTAGTTTATTTATCAGGGACAGTGCACAAAAAACATTATCCTATACAAAAGAGGAGAGATGCTTGTGCCAGGTTGTAGCAAAGTTGCTAATTTCCACCTGGAGTCCCTGGACAGGTTGTTCTTAAAGATGGCGTACATGCCAATAAAACACTCTTAGTGTTCAGTTTCCCCCTCGGAGGTTAGTGGGCGTGGCCTTAGAGGTTAATAATTGCATTCTTAGTGGAGTTTGCTGAACAAATGGGAGAAATTTGGGCAAGGAGAAATAGATTTTGAGTTTGAAAATCATGTACAGTAACATTAAGAGGGAGAACATGCCAAACTCATTAATATCTGTTACTATCTGCTGCTTTTACAATGAAAGAGGAGCAAATCAGTTCTGCAAATTTAGACCCATGTTATGTTTTACAAAAAGACAAAGTAAATTCCTGACCTACATATGTCACACTTTAATACTAAACACATGAAGAAGTTGTCCAGTGTTGTGTCTCCAGTGAAACTCCTTCGGCGCTGACAAGAGTAAATCCGTGTGATCGCCGCTCAGATCTGTGATAATACGACTAAAGCCAGACCTCTCCTCATGCAGCAGCTTAAATAAATCACTTTAACTCACAACAACTGACAACAGCAAGGTTTGGACGGCAAATGATCAATACATATGACATCTGTTAACTGATTTTTATTGAATATCTAGCTTAAAGTTTGAGCCAGAAGACACTATGGGTGTTTTGATAGCATTATTAAATCTATATCAATACAGTGGCTATATGGTGAGTACAACTGAAAAAAACACTAATTCTTGCAGAAATGTGTATGAGAGAGAGAGAGAGAAGAGAGAGAGAGAGAGAGAGAGAAGAGAGAGAGAGAGAGAGAGAGAGAGAAGGGAGAAAGAGAGAGAAGGGAGAGAGAAGAGAGAGAGGGAGGAAGAAAGAGAGAAGAGAGAGGGAGAGAGAGAGAGAGAGAGAGAAGGGAGAAAAGAGAGAGAAGGGAGAGAGAAGAGAGAGAGGGAAGGAAGAAAGAGAGAGAAGAGAGAGAAGGGAGAGAGAGAGAAAGATAAAGAGAGAGATTGAAGGGAGAAAAGAGAGAGAGAAGCGAGAGAGAGAGAGGAAGAAAAAGAGAGGGAAGGGAGAGAGAAGGGGAGAGAGAAGAGATGGAGGGAAAGAGAGAGAGAGGGAGGGAGGGGGCAGAGGGAGAAAGAGGAAAGAGAGGAGAAGAAAGAGAGAGCATGAGAAAGTGAAGAGAAACAGAGAGAGAGAAGAGGGGGGAGAGAGGGAGAAGAGAGAGAAAGAGAAAAGACATAGAGAAAGGAGAGAGAGAGGAAAAGGAGAGATAGAGAGAAAGAGAGAGAGTAGAGAGAAAAGAAAGAGGGGAGAGAGAAAGGAGAGAGAGAGGAAAAGGAGAGATAGAGAGAGAAAAGAAAGAGGGAGAGAGGGAAAGAGAGGAGGGAGAGATACAACAAGAGAGGAACAGAGAGGCGAGAAAGAGAGGGAGAGAGAGAGGAGAGAGAGCGAGAGAAAAGTTAGAGAAGAAGCGAAGGAGAGGAGGAGAAAGAAGAAAGAGAAAGACAGAGAGTAGACAGAGAGGGAGAGAGAAGAGAAAAAAGAGAGACCGTGGGAATAGAGGAGAGAGGAGAGGAAGAGAGAGAGAATAACAGACTTACATACATGAGTTTAATTTAAATCAAACTTTAACTGTACTTACACGTTTAAGTTAAACTGCACTATTACTTTTTACAGTGAATGTTATTTTGTATCTAGCATAAATTATACAACCTGTCATGTGCACTTTAAGAATAATAAATACAGTAATTGCAGTCTATTCTAAGTCACTTCTAAGCTGTAGTCATTATTCTAAAACATACTTGTTCCTAATTGTTCCTGAGTGTTTGTGTGAGTGACAGCAGCTCAGTCTGTGTAACTCTGAGCTGAAATAACAAAGAGCTGACATCAGGCTGCAGTCATTCAAACAGCGGGCCGGTGTAAATCTGTCCAAATGTTTCAGAGGAGGCTCGTTATAGCTCACAGGGGCCACGCTACAGCAACAGAGCAGGGACAATCCACCAAGCACTGCAGTTCATCTGTCACACTGAATCTGACATGAAGATTTAAACTTGTTTGTGATGTTTTCTTACTTTCTGTGTAGTTCAAAATTGCCATTGAAAGTGTATATATAATGGCAAAACTGCATTTAAACCAGATTTTTTTAGCTGACAAACATCTTTTACTGGGGCTTCCATACCACAAAGTAAAGTAAAATTAGTTTTGTGCACATTGGCATACGCAGCATCAAAACAAAACAAAACAGCTGTAAATTACAGAACTGTTGTCCTCTCTGGAATATTTAAAGCTGGAGTAACAAACTATCTAAGTTGTAGATTAGTAAACTTTGTGTCATAAACTAAAACGTCAATGATAAACTTGACTTGTGAGTAGCCTACAGCTCTCTGACATTTTTAAGCTGTGATTGCAACCAAAATGAAAACATGTTGATATTAACAATTTGGTGAAAGATTTCTAAGAGAAAGTTGTAATTTAAACCTAATCCATGTTTGCTGTCTAAAAATCAGCTACACCACCTTTAATGTGCTCTTAGCATGCTAGCTGTTCTTAGCATAGATTTTCATTCTCGTGGAGAACACATTCTCATTCAGTGGCAGCTCCTTTGGGGATGCTATGATCAATACTGATTGATACAGCAAATTATCAAAGCTCAATGCCCACAATTATATTACAATTTCTAATCTCAATCAAATAAAATTTTACACCACTAGGTGGCATTAACATGCAATAAAATTACCTTTGGCGGATGTCTGTCAAATTTTATTAAATTTTTTAATATACCAAGGCTGTGACCCACCAAGGTGGGGTAGCCTGGACAGGGCTTAGTCAGGGCACATTCATACACACCAGACAAATACTAGGCAATGTGGGTTAAGTGTCTTTCTACAGACACAACGAGTTTCTCCTCTGTTGCCCCACTGTGGCACCTGAGGTTTGGCCGCGGTCTCCCATTCAAGCACTGCCCAGGCCCAACCCTGCTTAGCTTCTGAGATCTGTTAGGGAACAGGCTTTAAAACTAGCCAATAAAACTGTGTCAATAAAACTATAAAATCAAGATATATGCATGAGCAGGCTTCATATTTATAAAAACAGATCTGTATGTTATTTTTTAAGACAATAAGCATCAGGTTTTAATCAACTTTAACTACACACCTTGTACGTTTTTTTTTTTTTTCATTTTTTGTTGTCGGTTCATTGTGCCTATCGCCTTAGTGACAGAAGTGAGCTGGTTGCCATGGTAATGAGGTTATTTTTGTTGCTAAACAAGCCTAAACTGTTATATTTTTTATCCTACCCTTACCCAAACCTTTCTCTAAACCTAAACTTGAAAATCGTCCGTCTGAGCCTGACAATCTAACATCTACATCTTACTTTTCAGAGACTATTAGTTTATCAGGAAATGTCTTAAAACAGCTAACAAGTTGTTTTTTTCTAGTAACTGAAGCAAGAGATTTTAGGAAAGGAAGAACAATGCCTGAACTTTAATTTTCCATGTTTGTACAAATCATTAGTCTCCAAACCGACTGAACTCTGTGTGTGTTGCAGCTGAAGGGCGAGAGACAGAGGAGACACAAGCACAGGTCAAAGGTCACGTCAGTGTGAATAACTGTGCACGTTTACATTCACAGGTCACATGGTCCTGATGCCTCTGAGTCTCTACAGTCGGCTCTATGTAAAGCTCATGACGACACAGTAACGGAGGCGCAGAGTGAAGTTCAGCTGAAGTGGAGAGTTCAGCCGCCGTGAACAGGAGCAGAGGGTCAGGTAAAGATAGACCAGAGACTTACAGCTGCAGCTCCACAAACACAGCTCTCAATGACAGCACAAAAGATCATAAATACAATGAGTCACAATGGTTTCTTGGCACATTTATCACCATTATTGTCATGGTGTTGTGTCCTGTACAGAGTTGGATCATCTCAGATTACAGCTTATCTGATCGCGTCTCTATAATTTAGTCTTGTCCATTGTCTGATGTCATCTGTCCACACAGTCGCTGCTAGATTTTGAGTGACTCTTGCAAAATAATACATGCAGCATACCAGTGCATTTTTGGCTGTTATGTTTGATTTCTGCATATTTATTTTCTAGGCTCAAATGTGGAGGTCCCTCTTAGATTTTTTTTAACAAATAAATGCATCTTTATACAGTGATTCCCAAAGTGGGGTTCGGGGCTTCGCTGGGGAGCCTCAGAGGCTCTGCAGGGTAGGGCTGGGCGATCTGGGAAAAAATATATTCACAATTTTTTTTCTCATATCGATCGATCTCGATTTTCGATTTGATTTAGCTTAACCTTTTCAAAAACAAATGAAAAATGCCATTCATGAACATAAACTAAACTAAAACTTTTATTATGTCCCATTTATTCAATTTTTTTAGAAGCTTTATATCATTATTCTGTCTCTAAGATTGACTTTGCTCCAAACTACACATTTTTATTGACAAAAGATTGGTTTTCGATCTTTCGATTCAAAACCCGCCACCAAATAATTGACGATTCGTTTCGATTCGATCTCGATCTCTCGATTTTTCGATTAATGGCACAGCCCTACTGCAGGGGGTCTCCAAAGGTTGTCCACACAACAAGCATGACAGAAAACTGAGTTTGAAGCCAAGCCTATATGGTTTATTTAATTAATTTACTATTTGAAATCCATAGTCCACAGACATTATCATTTTGCTGTTTTGGGGTCTTAATCTGGGAGGAAATACATCTAAATTATTTTGAATAGAGCGTGAAATATCATTGGGGGGCCTCAGACAATCTTTGGACACAGGGGGGCTGTTTAGACCAACAAATGTTTCTTTTGCAATAGTCAATTTAAGTGTAATTTAGCCCTACAATATACAGTATTATTGCATTTTTGTTTCCCATTGCCTGGACAATCCAGCTGATATATAAAAATATATCGTCTGGCCACCGTGTCCCTTTTTTGATTTAAGTGGGTGTGATTGACAAATTAATTAGCCTTTCAGGAACACGCATCATCTCCTGTATAAAAACCAACATGGCTGTTACTATGAAAAAATACATGGGAAAAATATCACGTGGAACTGAAAAACATTGCAGATTTCTGCAGAATCATTGAGCAAAACAAACAAACAAAACATTTAATGTGAGGTTAGTGAAGTTACATTTTGGTCTAAATGACAGACGACCAATCAGCAGCTTTGTTTCATGTGTGTCAAACAAATAAACTAATCTGATTGGACAGTAAGTGGAGTTTATCTGAAACGCAGGCTGGCGAGTGGTGACCAGACCCACTCTTTGCAATTTGCTGAAACGTGGCTCTGGATCCCTGACAAATGTTTCCCAGAGTCCCAGGCCCCCCTCGTGCCTCCCCACTTCTCCCCCTGTGCTCTCTGCCACTGCTCTTTCTAACGCTGGACTTTCTGAAAAGAAATGAAATTTTTGATGAAAAATAGCCTCGTCTTTTGTGTGGTTTCTGAAAGAGAAATGGGCAGAATCAGACGTATTTTGCCCTGGTAAATTGTGTGATTAAATCTGCAGATGTATCAGTTCATTATTATCATAACTCTGCCAATACATGTCCAACTGAGGCAGAATATTAGTTAATAACTTATGAGTGACAGAATACATTAAAGAGCTGAGTCTGAATATCTGATGCGGTCTTTAGTCGACCAAGAAATTCTTTGGAGAAAAGTCTGTAATGGCAAAATATCTGCTCTATATTCAGCTTGGTGAAGGATTATCACCTCTACTTTGTTCTGCGTTCATCTTCTAATATTCTGTTCATGTTTTCTCACAGGTGGCAGATCCAAAACGATCACCTTGTGCCGTTTTGTTCCCTGATTAAAACCGTGAGGCATTTGTTGAATCACATTTTGACGTCAAACAGCAGATGCATCAAACCGGGCTCCGTGCGACTGGGACCGAAGACAAGAGACGCTTCTGCTCATTAAACATTACATTTTAGAGAGAAAACAGGCCAATGTTAAGGTCTAATTAAAGACTGCTTATGCGTAATAAATACTCATTCAAGAATAATTACTGATAAAGTGTTTGTCACGTCCACTTTAAGAAAATGTTGAGAGAACTCTGACATGTTGAAGTCAAATTCCTTCTGAAGTCACCAACATTCAGCCACAAACAAGCCAGACTCGCTCCACCGTTTGACTCCAGCTTCTAGGTCAGGTATCACAGAACTGCACAAGGTTCTCCAAAACCAGGAAGTACAATCAGCCAATCAGCAAAAAACGTCTCTGTGTAACTACTCACTTGCATTTTTCAATAATATAAAAATATGTAGGAGTGTCGGTCAGAGAGAGAGAGAGACAGAGAGAGAGAAAGAGGGAGAGAGAGAAAGAGAGACAGAGAGACAGAGAGAGATAGAAAGAGAGGGAGAGAAAGAGAGGGAGAGAGAGAAAGAGAGAGAGAAGAGAGAGACAGAAAAAGAGAGAGAGAAATTGAAAGAGAGAGAGAGAAAAAGGGAGAGAAAGAGAGAGACAGAGAGAAAGAGAGAAAAAGGGAGAAAGAGAGAGAGGGAGAGAGAGAAGAGAGAGACTGAAAGAAAGATAGAGAGAGAAAGGGAGAGAAGAGACAGAGAGAGGGAGAGAGAGATAAATTGAACGAGAGAAAGAGAGAGAGAAAAGGGAGGAAGAGAGACAGAGAGAGAAAGAGAGAGAGAAAGTCAAAGAGAGAGGGTGAGAGAGATAAATTGAAAGAGAGAAAGAGAGAGAGAAAAAGGGAGAATGAGAGGGAAAGGGAGAGAGAGAGAGAAAGAAGGAAGGAGAGAAAAAGATAGAGAGAAAAAGGGAGCTAGAGACAGAAAAAGAGTGTGTGAGAGAAAAAGAGGGAGAAAGAGAGAGCATGTAGAGGAGCAAATGTTTCTGATTGAGCCAAAGAATCGCACTTGGATTGGACAAGAGCCACATGTGGCTCGTGAGCCTCAGGTACACCACCTCCACCTCTGAAATACAACTAAAACTGCAGTAGAACAATCTTCATTTCAGCTGCCAAACATCGATATTATGTCTTTTTGTCCAGTAGAATGTTGTGATGTGACGTGAACAGAGCCTATAAATGTCTGAACTGACTGAATATGTTTGGTCTCCTGTCTCTCTGCAGCTCGTGTGTGTGGTTGTGTGTGTGTGGTTGTGTTTGTGTTTGTGGTTGAATCATGTCAGTGTAACGTGAGGCTGCTCTGAACACGTCTGCAGCTGTTTGTGGAAATACTACTCTCCCATTCAAGAGACCTGAGCTGAACCACCGAGCTAACACTGTACACATACTCATCAATATGAAACAATATGAAAATACACAAATATATTTATGAGTAAGCAACTTCAATGAAAGAAACTACGAGTTTTCTTGCAGTCAAAAATCACAATATTTTTAAAATCTTCACTTTTTTGCATTATGTTGATCTAGAGCAGCGGTCCCCAACCTTTTTTCTTGTAAGGACCGGTAAAGTCACAAATTTCTTTTCCAGGGACCGGTCGAGGTTGTGTAGCGCCGATAAAAAAAATTTAAAATGCAAAGAAATTATTATTGTGTATACTTTTAGGTCTCTTATTGCTTGAATTAGCTGTTTATAAGATTAGGTGGCACTGTTTAGTCATAGTAAAGCACAAGGAAGTAGTGATATACTATAAAATAAAATAAATATTGAAGAATCTTCTGGGGCCCAGTAGCCAATGCCCCGTGGACAGGTTTTGGGCCCTGGACCGGTGGTTGGGGATCCTTGATCTAGATATACTGATAACATCAGAGCATCAAATGTCAGCAGTGAGTGGCAAACATGCATGAGAGTGAAAAGACAGAACATTTTCTGCTGTAAGAGATGTAATGTGAATGTGATAACAAATAAAAACAATGATAACTCTGCTGAATACTGAGTTTGTAACATGTAAAAACAAATCTTAGAGATCACACAGTCCAACTCATGACCTTTGCCTAGAGCAGGGGTCTCAAACTCAAATGGAGCTGGGGCCAAAATAATCAAAGTCAGAGTTGGTCGAGGGATGCATTTTAAAATACAGGACTCACTATATTCTATAAATAGGGCGATATAAAGCCTAATGTAGCATATTCTATTATGTCCACACCTATTGTTTTACTATTTACATTGTAGTGACAAAGCTAATAAAAGTGAGTAAACAGGGTCCAATTGCTCTCTCTCCAGGAAAGTTTTGTATGTAATTTGTATGTACTGTATTGTCACATGGCATGGCCACTATAAATAATAATCAGAAATTATCCTGGGGGCCACATGAAATCATCTGGAGGGCCACATTTGGCCCCCGGGTCACCAGTTTGAGACCCTTGCTATAGAGGGTTTATTTGTTTCTCAACACGGGGGATGTGAACACAACAGGTTAGCAGAAACAGCCGCAGCTGATTGACACAAGCTGTAGGAGCAACGCTTACCAGAGCTGTTGTCTGATAACTACAAGAGTTTATCACTGTGTGAAAACAAAAGTTAAAATTTAACATTTGTGAATGAAATTCTTCTTTACGACTCAAACACATTACGTTCAGGTGAACAAAAAAATGCAGAGAAAAACACTGTCTCAAGCTTCAGGAGCCAGACGTCTGTCATACCAATTCAGACCTGATCCAAACAGCTGCTCTCGTCCCGTTTTGTTGTTTTAATCAAAGAAGTTTCCCCAGCTAAGCAGATTAGGAGCGTGACCAGTTACTGCAACTCTGTAAGCTGAACTGAAATGAATGACATATGTTCGGATGTATGTGTCAGATCATTTACAGCACAAAACTAAATAGTGTTCAGACCACAGAGCAATGCTTTCAGAACACTGTTTGAGTGTCAATCTGCAAATTACTGCATATTGAGACATACAGTATGTCACATTTTTCCAATTCTGGATAGTTATTCAGGACCTCTGGAAACCCAAACCACACCTCACCTAAGCCTGTAGTGCAAACTGAGCAAAGTAACAAGTTCCAGGTGAAAATAGACTCAAAGGCTGATGTTATTTCTGCTTGTGGTTTGCCTTGATTGTTTCTGATCACAAACAGCTGCAGTCAAACCAATCACAAATCAATCCTCTTCTCTCTCACATCCCTCCTTTACTGCACTGCCCAATTCATCAGTTCTCTTTGACATGTGGTTTGTTAGTGGAGTTTTTCACTTAAATCTGTTTTCTAATTAAACATTTTGCACTCAACCAGTCAAGATTGTGTTTCTTGCTCATACTTTTGTCTGAGTCAGAAAGTTGAGGAGCAGATAAAACCCTGTCAGAGCAGAACCTGAGTAAAGAAGAATAGGTCTGGGCTGTGGAGGTTAAAGTGGAGTGTACATTATGAACTCTATGGAGCGATGAAAAGGATGGGTCAAAAATAACAGCCACTCTTTCTCCGACAGCTGCTGCTTGCCTGTGCTTAGACTGAACTGTAAAGTCTATACAACACTGGGCTTTGTTTGGACGCATTGTGTGGTTCTGATGTAAAGACGGAAATAACACTAGAGTGAGTGTAAGGGGAAGTGACTTGTGCAAAGACGTGAAAAGTGCATGGGGCTGCAACAAGTTAATGGATTAATCACAAGTAATCGATTGTTCCAGTAATCGTCAACTAATTTAGTCATGAAGTAATCATTAACTCATTGACTCATGCCAGATGGATATGTGTTGAACTCCTCTCTGAGTTCTCACTATATCCATCTGGGACTTGACTCGCTGAAACCGTTTAGTGAAATACTTCGAGCTGATTGGGTGTGGCCTACCTTAGCCAAGCACAGCAACAACTCGTAATGGTGTATCCAGTGTCCGCGGGAGATAAAACAAGTACGTGCCACACATACTGCTCTTCTTTTAAAAAGAAATTACTCCATATTCTTGCTAAAACTGCATCAAAAGCAGCAGAAACACGTACATCCATGAGAGCAGCCATCTTTGTTGAGCCTGAATGTGAATCGGCGGCGACGCCTGGAAGTTAACAAACATCTTAACACCGTCGAAACACCGCTGGTTCAGACTCCTAAACCAATCGGTCTACTGGAAGGCCAGATGGTTTATCTTGTGTTTGTGAATTCACAAATATCGCGAGATAAACCATCTGGCTGGCCAGGTTACTTAACTGTACAAAGACTCCAAAGCCAAGAGCTGAGAGAAAGTAATGACTTCAAGTTCAAAGTGACACTAGACATGTTTTTTGAAAAGAAAAAAGAAGTTGTTTTATTGCAAAAATAATTTCTAGACAAGTTAAAATGTTATGAATTTGGAGCATATCACATGAAACAAAAATGCTGGCGAGCAGAAAGAGTTGCAGCTGATTGACACAAGTTGTAGCAGCAACACTACCCAGCGCTGTTGTCAGCTAACTACAAGAGTTTATCACTCTGTGAAAACAAATGTTGCTCTGCTAATTCAACATTTGTGAATGAAATTTGACCCTACGACCCTTAAAAGTTACACTCAGGTGAGTGAAAAAAGGTTGAGAAAAACTCAAGCTTCAGGAGACAAAACAGCTGCTCTCGTCCCAATTTGTTGTTTTAATCAAAGAAGTTTCCCCCAACCAACTAGATGGACAGCATATCTTTCTGCATGAAGCATGTTCAGTAGAGCAAAGAGTGACGTCGACCGAAAATCCCTCTATATGACGTCACAGTAGACAAGGACATTTTCCTTTTTCTTATGAGAAACACAGTTAATAAAAACTTGAATCCTAAAAATGGCTAAACTGCAATGAAACAGGTAAAATCTTAAACATTATTGATTATTGTGTAGCCTCTGTCAACCGTTTGCAGCTCACAGGTTCAAGGCGTCAGCACCAGTCTTTGCATCACTGCACTGGCTCCAGTTGCCCAGAGGATTCATTACAAAATGTTACTTATGGTTGACTAATGTCTGACTCCCTTACATTTGTGTGAGTTGCTAACTCCTCATGTGCCAGTTCACATCATGTGGTCCACCTCTCAGCTTCTCTTGAAGTCTCACCTCAAAAACAGAGGTGGCAGGGTTAAGGCTCTAACATGCCCAGAGCTGCTCAGTGACTAGAGCACTTTAAATCTTTACTAAAAACACACTTTTATGCACTGACTTTTTTCACAAAAAACAAATTTTTGAAGTATCAAAATAAGTCGTGTATGTCACCTGGCAGATAATATGCAAATGAATTCAATAAATTGGAACTTGCCTAAATATATATATTTTTTTACAGTGTTTTGTTATTATGTTTTTTAACAGTGTCAAATTTCATAAAAATCTCATTGATTATCTGAAAGAAATAACTGCTAGATTAATCGATTACCTAAATGTCTGACTAAACTATTAATATGTCACAGCATCTTCCTAATGTTCTCAATCTTATGCAATATTTTTTCATTCAACTCTCTATTAAATAAAAAAACAGAATATGTTCGAAGCCTTCACCTGCACATGTCCTTAGTCTGAAGAGTCTGAAGTGGAAGAACTAGTTTCAGTCTGAGTGGATTTCTTTTGCTAAATTATAAATCAAATTCTGAAGTACGACAGATTTATTCAGAGTGTCCTTCAAATGAACTGAATTCAAACTTTCTCAATAAAACATACAGAGAGAACAAACTAACCTCATAGACAGACAGGCCTTTATTAGGTTTTCATATTGTACTCTAGATAATCATCTGAGCAAGTATCAATACCAAAAACATGAATTTAGCCTAACACAATGTGGTCTTTTCTGAACAGTTTTAGAGAATGAACTACAACAGACATGTATAATAACTAGCACTGGACAACAAGATTAAGCAACAACTACAAAAACTATGGCTCATGCTGTCTCCAGTCCAAATCCAGATCCAGATCCTGGTCCGTCTGGGAGCAGTGAGACCGGAGTATGGATGTGTATGTACAGACTCTCGCGAGACCATGAGTTTCACAGGGTTCAGGCTCTTGGGAGTTTATACGATCACTGACACACGTGTAGGAAATACTGGTAAAGAAAAACACTTGTGTTGTGTTTTAGGGTTTATTTCATGTTCGTTCGTTTTTAGCCACACAATGGGTATAAGCACGAACGTTTACTTACATTCTGCGTGTTAGATAGTCATAGTGGGTTAGGGTCTTCAAAGTTGTCATCTGGACAATGTTTCCAAAGGTCAAGACTCTCATCCGAAAGTCATTTTCACTCAGATTGAAAATGACTTTCTACTGTGGATCACTCCTGGATGAATGAGGATTACACCGTCTTGTTATATAGTCACGTGTGTATATAATTTTGACGTATTTGTAGTAGTAGTAGTGTAATGATTTTGTTTTGAAAACCACCAGATGCACTTCACCAGTTTCCTGTTTGTTGTTGCTTGTTTTTACAACTTTACCAAAAAGGGCTTAGAGCACTCCTGCAGCTCTTTTCGGTGAAGTTGTAAAAACAAGCCTTGATAAAACAAATTTCTTCCAACGGAAAAGATCCGAACGATTGAACCAGTCGCCAGACTGGACAGACTGTGGTGTGAGAGCCTCTCATTACTTTTCTAGAAACAAAAAGCCTTCGGACGGATTGGATGCAGTGTGAGCCCGGTGTTAGGATATTTTGTGTTGAAAATGTTAAATATTTCTACTGCATATCAAAAACTTTCCCTTCTATATATACATTTTCTAAATAGAGCCTGAATAGTGAGGACGTTCTCTCAAGGCCGACGCACACCAGAGCGTCGGCCTGGTGTGCGCCGTCATATACTCATATGACGGCGCACAGTTAACATGCGCGCCGTCATATGAGTATATTTGATGACGACAGTTTATTTATACAGCACATTTACACAGACAGATGTCTTACAAAGTGCTTCAGACAGTAACCCACCCTCCACACTCAGTGATGTGATCGATGCCCTGCTGGGTTTGCCCTGAAAAGTGTGAACATGAGGAGGCCTCTTGCTTTTGAAGAGGCTGTGATTCAATGAGAAAGGAAAAGACCGAGGAAAGACATGGGACTGCTGGTTTACTGACCACCAAGATCACACTAGGACTGTATTTAATTCGAAGCCCCACATCCCAATTAAACAAAACTGGATTAAGATGACTGGATCTGAACTCAAACGTGAACATCTAGCACTAACTTTTCAAACAAACTCTGAATGCTCCAGTTCAATCCAACATCAAACATCAATATCCTCCCTGTACCACGCACTCATCCATTTAACCTAAACTGTGTGTCTTTTTCCACATAAAACCACCAGAGACATCACAGCTTCACTGCACCGACGGCCTCGCAGGAGACCGTCGCCGCTGACAACCGCGGTGAGTCTGCCCCGGAGGATTGTGGGTAGAGCCGTGCGCAGGACAAATCCATCGAGCTTTAACATGTGTCGATCACTGAGGCAGAAGAACAACCCTCATCTGGGACTTTACTAAAGAAAACTGACAAGAAGTGACAGAAGTAAAAGGCAGACATGTTAGGAAGGGTTTTAGAATGTTGGGTCAAGGAGAGAAATGCAAGAAAGGAATGTTCAAACTATTGCAATAAGATAGTTACTACACTGTAAAAAAAAAAAAGAATTTAAACTTGACTTTTTAAGTTATGAAAGACAGTTAAGAAAGGAGAGAGAGAAGGAGTGAGAGAGAGGAGAGAGAGAGAAGAAAGGAGAGAGAAAGAATCAGAGAAGAGAGAAGAAAATAGAGAGTTAAGAAAGAGAAGAAAGGAGAGACAGAATGAGAGAATAGAGAGAGAAGAAAAAAGAGTGAGAGAAGAGAGAAAGAAGAAAGGAGAGACAGAGAGAAGCGAGAAAGAGCAAGAGAGGAGAGAGATAAGAAAGAGAAAAAAGGAGAGAATGAGAGAGGAGAGAGAGAGGAGAAAGAGAGAAAGAGACAGACAGAAAGAAGAAAGGAGAGAAAGAATGAGAGAAGAGAGAGTGAAGAAAAAAGAGTGAGAAAAGAGAGAAAGGAGAAACAGAGTAAGAAAAAATGAGAGAGAAAGAATGAGAGAGGTGAGAGTGAGTCAGGAGAGAGGGAGAAGAAAGAGAGAAAGAGTGAGAGAAGAGAGAAAGAAAAAAAGAAGGAGTGAGAGAAAGAGTGAAAGAGAGGATAAAGAGTGCGGAGAGAGAAGAAAGAAAGAAAGAGGCAGAGAGAAAGAAGAAAGGAGAGAAAGAGTGAAAGAGAGGATAAAGAGTGAGAGAGGAGAGAGAAGAAAGAGAGAAAGAGGCAGAGAGAAAGAAGAAAGGAGAGAAAGAGTGAAAGAGAGGAGAGAGAGAAGAAAGGGGAGAAAGACAGAGAAAAGAAAGGAGAGAAAGAGTGAGAGAAGAGAGAGAGAAGAAAAAAGAGTGAGAGAAGAGAGAAAGAAGAAAGGAAAGAGTGAAAGAGATGAGAGAGGAAGAGAGAGAGAGAGAGAGAGAGAGAGAGAAGAAGAGAGAGAGAGAGAAAGAAGAAAGGAGAGAGAGAAAGAGTATAAGAGAGGAGGGGAAGAGAGAGAGAGAGAAGAAAGGGGTGAAAGAGAGAAGAGAGCGAGGCAGAGAGAAAGAAGAAAGGAGAGAAGGAGTGAGAAAGGAGAGAGTGAGAGACAGAGACAAAAGAAAGGAGAGCGTGAACTGCCTTATATTTTTTACAGTGTAGATTTTTATTGTTTTATTTGACACTCGTGCTGGATTAATTTCTAATAAAGTTCAGTTCTTTTGTATATTTTTGGGTCCACTGGTGTCGGAGTGTAGCTGTATCTGGTGGACCTCTGGCACATCCCCACGACAGAGCGGCTCCTGTTTCTGCTGCGTGTGGCGTTCACTGTAAGTACGACACCGGGAACATGAGAGCCTGTTTGTTTTACTCTGAGAACAGATAAATAAAGAGAGAGAGAGAGAGAGAGAGAGAGAGAAGAAGAGAGGAGGAGAGAAAGAGAGGGAGGGAAAGAGGGAGAGAGAGGAGGGGAAGAGAAGGAGGGTGGAGGCGGGACAGAGGGAAAGAGAGGACAGAGAGAGAAAGACAGATGGAGAGAGAGATGGAGGGGGAAGAGAGAGGGAGAAGGCGGCAGAAAGAGAAAGAGATAAAGAGAAAGAGATTGAGGGAAAGAGGAAGAGAGGTAAGAAGAGAGGGAGGGAGAGAGAGAGGGAGGAGAGAAGAAGGGGGAGAAATATATAGAGGGAAGGTGAAAATGAGGATGGGTGGAAAGAGAGGGAGAGAAAGGGAGAGGAAGGGAGAGATGGAGAGCAAAAAGGAGTGGGAAAAAGAGAGAGAAAAGGAGAGGATTACTAGAGGAAGGGAGAGATGGACAGATGGAGAGATGGAGAGCAAAAAGGAGAGGGAGAGGCAGAGAGACAAAGATGGCAGGGGGAAGAGAGAGAGAGAGGAGGGGAGCGGGGATGGAAAGAGGGGGAGGAGGGAGAAAGACGAGAGAGAAAGAGAAAGTGGGGTTGGGAGAGAGAGGGAGGGAGGGAGGAAGAGCAAGAGAGAGAGGAGAGAGAGAGAAAGACGAGAGAGAGAAGGAAAGATGAGTTGGTAGAGAGAGGAAGAGAGAGACAAAAGGGGAGAAAGAGAAAGATCGAGGGACATAGGGAGGGAGAGAGAAAGAGGGAGGGAGGGAAGAAGAGAGAGGGAAGAAGAGAGAAAGAGAGGGAGGAAGAGAGAAAGAGAGAGGGTGGGGATGGAAAGAGAAAGACAGAAAAAGAGAGGAGAAGGGGCAGAGGAGCTAAAGAGAGACAGAGAGACAGAGAAAGGCAAGAGAGAGAGTGGGAGAGCGGGGCAAAAAGAGAAACAGAAGATAGAGGGAGAGAGAGATGAGAAAGAAAAGCAAGAGTGAAAAAAGATTTAGGAGAGAAGGGAGAAAGAGGAGTTTGATGAGAGAGAAAGAGAGAGAGAGAGTTTTTCTTTGCTTTTCAACATACTATAAGTGGCTTTCCTCCAGTCCCAACTACATTATTGATGTGAATGTGCAACAAACATTCATAATTAAGTTTAACTTCTTTGCTAACAATGTTTAAATCCCTCGAGAAGCCCTCTCCACACAATTTAAACTCCTCCATTATCAGCTTAATCCTCGTCCCAAAACAACTTTATATTAAGACGTCCCATTAAAAGATTTATTCTGCACCTGAGGCTCTAAACAAAGTGCAGCCATTTACTCAGAGTCCATTAGAGCTCCCGCAGGTTTTTAGTCTGAAATGCCACACGTTCTTGCAAAATACCTTGTAGTTTATCTTCATTGTAGTAAAATAGTATCATTCAAGAGTTCTCAAAGCGCAGATGAAAATGTGCAGACTTGTAATAATGATACAGAAGTCTTTTAGAGTGTCGCAACTTTGAAGTGAGATTTAGCAAATGCTCATGCTTTTGAAACTTTTGTGCCTGCAGTGTTGTATGAACTACTGCCGTTCTCCAGAACACACTCATACGTGACCGGAGTCTTCTTATCTCAGCTTTGACAGTGTGTCCTCGTCTAAGTTTGACAAAGTGCTCTCGATCATCGACACTCCCCTACTTAACAAGATTTCTTCTGACATCCGGTTAAGGGAGAGGAGGAGGTCTTGAGAGGAGGTCGGCTGGGCTGATCATCAAGACAGAACCCCCACAATGAGACTCATCGCCTGGTCATCATTCATCTGATTAGTCTCTCATTTAATAAATAATCTACAGAGGGATTATTTGTTTATCAATACGAGCGATGTGCGCACAACGAATAGCAGAAAGGGCTGATTCACACAAGCTGTAGCAGCAACACAAGCCAGTGCTGTTGTCAGCTAACTACAAGAGCTTAACTTAGGATGCTAAATGAACAATTCATCTTTCTGACTCACACACATTACATTCAGGTGAGTGAAAAAACAAAGAAAAAAAAATAATCGAAACGGCTTTGTTTTTCCGACTCTTGCAATGCATTGTGGTCTATATTGACCATTTTACTGACCATGGATGATTACTACTAATCCAGATGCATTGTGGGAAATGTTGAGTGTCATACATTTTTCACCTGCTGGACATTCGGACACCACTAATAATACACCACAGCCAGTGTATTATTTGTTCAGTATACTACGTACAGACATTAAAGTGCAGTATTAGTTCTATTAAAGTTAGAGTATTGTATATGCTAGCCATGAGTGTCAAAAGGCATGAGTTAGCAACATTCAGAAAGGACATTTTCTCCTGTAAGAGCTCAAAACAAACATTGGAACAATCAGCTAAGACAATAAATATGGACCAAAACTACTGCTGAATAGACATGAAAAGAGAAAATAAGGTTAACAGTGGCCGAAAAGCAGACAATAACAGGAACACTGAGTCTTTTCTCACACTTCTCATTGGCTTAGAAGACTTTTCGATCACAAACAGTTAACCCATGACATTTTTCTTCTGAAGCAAGATGTTTGATGTAAAATTATTTGCTGTGCGACAACTGAAATCTCCAACTTCTGTTTGCAAACAAGCTTGTTCAGCACTGCGCAGTCGCCATGACAACTGAAGAGCTACTTTACATTACGCCACACAAAACTATTTCTGCGAACAAAAAACTCTATGGCCAGCAATTTGACAATAAAAAAAATGAATAACCACATTTTATTAGGTGTAAGTTTTCAAATAAAATTATGTCAGTACTGCTGTTTTTTTCTTATAAATATTTGTTTTGGGGAAAATTATCCAAATGTAGGTCTCATAGGAATTGTATGATAATAAACCCCTAACTCATCCCTGTCCTCATTCTTTACACCACTTTCTCCGTGTTGTCCAAAAGCCTCCAAAACACTCAAACATACAGATCGCAAAGGCAAATCCCGCTGCATAAGCCCTTCTTTAAATCCCCTCTGGGACCAGCCCAAACACTCAAACATAAAGAGCTTATCTGGACAGGACAGGAGCGGCCCCGTCCCGTCCGTCCAGCAGCAGCCTGACTCTCCACAGAAGAGTACTGTACCAAAACAAGACAGATCGGACGTGAGTAAGCAGCTGTGAATGTGAGTGAAGGAGGGAGATGTTGACTTAAGGTAAAACGAAGAAGGGGTGGGCTCTGATAAATGAGTTTGCATTCGCTGGAGAAAGTTTGTAAAGGTCCAACAACTAAAAAGAAAGAAAGAGATTTTTTCTTTCAAGTCTTGCAGTTGTGATTGAATGGTGCGTTCTGAGCAATTGAGAACTGGAAATTTCCCATCTGAAATAAAGCACTGGAAAGGCACTCAAAATGGTAAACTCTACTTGGAGGAACAATTACCACACAGAGTGAATCTGAGGGGATCAACTGCCACAAAAACTAAACAAACACTAGATACAGCAGAGTTTCCTCTTTACCATTCTATAAGCATGGTGTGCCACTCTGCTAACACCCACCACTTACTTACCACAGGTAAATATAAGTTTGAGAATTCATGCTAAAATTGAGTCAATCATGCTAGTTGTTAGCTTGACTATATTTTCATTACTTAAACTGCCAGAAACGGATAAAAATGTCATTTGCCAGTTGTAACTTTATATCTCCAATCACATGACATAAAAAAGTTCATGAAGGCGGCTTAATAAAGAATATACATTTTTTATAAAGTCCTGTCAAATCTCGTTTAACTCTAATGTTGGTGACCTTGAAGTTTCTCTGCTCTGAGCTGTTTGAAGAAGTTTATTAACAGTTAAATATTGTGTTTTCACAAACGTTAAGCTCATATTTAACTTAAAATAACCACATTTAAAAAGTGAATGATATGTTGTTTGTCTACATAGGTGTTGCCATAGTCAAACACTAACATATACTGTACGTGCCTGCACAGAAGCTTCTGGGCATGCACACATCAACTTTTGACTTAAATTCGGCACTGACTCCGATTGGGGAATGACATTGCTAAGCTAATAAACTTTTAGGCCATAAGGCCCTGGGCCAGATCTGGCCCTCTTAGTTTTTCCTGACCTTTTTTGACCCTGTGGCACACTTTTTTGGCTGAAATGTTTTCTTGGCACACCATCTGCTCAAGTAATGCCAAATCAAACTATTTTGAAAAACATAATTTTTTCATTTTGTAAATACTGTCCATTACACTTTAAAGAGAATATGGCACTATTCTGGTGGAGGGCCAGCCTTACTTTTTGTAAATTTGCTGCTTGTAATGTTCCAAACTTAGTATATGCATAGAGAGAGAAAAAAGTACTAGGTCAGATCCACGGAGAAGCTTTCTTGCTCACAATAAGATTGCATTTAACCAAGCTATTTTGAATAAAATGACCCTATTACCTATGAATATGAGTAATATTTTACTTTGGAACATTCCAAAGTAATTAGCTAATGACAGAATCTCCTAAATGTTACTTTAATTAATCTTTAAATTAGTAAAAAGGGATTGTTTTACTTTCATTGTGGCTGAAAATGTTATTTAGAACACTCCAGAATGATAAGTGATTCAATTAAATCTGTTTAAGTTTATTGCATAGATTGGATTTTGAAAACTGGTTCATTTTTACAAGGCACACCTGACAGTATCTCAGGGCACACTAATGTTCCCCGGCAAACTGGGTGAAAATCACTGATCTAACTAATTAAATCCATCCCACAACTAATCTTTCAAACATTATAAAATATTTATTCATTTACAACTCAACTTTTATTAGTCCATAATTTTAACATTTGGGCTGTAAAATCCTGACAAATATTTACCATCTAATCAAGTCAAAATAAGAAAAATGTGCATCTCATTGAAGCATCTACAGTCTAATGGGTCCAAAGAGCTGCATTTTTGCTAAGCATTAGTAAACCAATAGAAATGTTTATTTAAGTCTGAGAGGTCTCCAACACGCGGCTTGTGGCAGCACACGACCGTAAAAGGAACTGGGAATCACACTCCAGTGGAAATGTCCAAATGTAATGGCCTTATTTAGTAACAGAACAAGGCATTCAGGGACAATAACTTCACGTGTTTAAGAGCTCCAAGTCAGGCTCGGAAAAAACAGAGAAGAGACCAAAGAAGGACAAACGTTTGAGCGTGTTGAGACTAAATACATTAGTCAGTTTATTTAACTTGGTTCAAATTGTAAATGAGATCATGACGTTTGGGTGTGTAGCATTTTTTCCGTTCTGTGGTTTGACACGCCTTTGTAGCAAGAAACCTGTATTTTTAATCAAATTCCTGATCAAATATACATATTTTAGCACCAAAACATTCATTAATTAAGCAATGTCAAATCTCTGTATCATCAAATAGAAAAAATAAATGTTAAATAATTAAAATGTGGTGAAAAATCTATTACGCAAGGTCATATTTATGGTGAGTCAATATCAGTGGAGAAGTGGGGTAACCTTGACGACAGTGAATTCACAGAAAGATGGATCATTTCCAGGTAAAAGCTGTACTTCTTTTGTGTCCCTGGGCAAAATACTTTTTCCAGTGAAACCAATGAGGTCTGGCTCACTTTTAACCAAACAAGATTGGACAAGAGAGAAAGCACACGCAGGAAAGATAACAAAAGGTCAATAGCTATATCAGACATAATGATTTTTTAAATGTTTTTATTATTGACCTAGAGAAGGCCTATTCAACTTAAGGCCCAGGAGTCAAATCGGCCTTCCAGAGGTCTGATCTGGCCCCCAAACCATCTTCAAAATATTGTATAAATATGACATAATTTCCATTTTTTCCAAGGTTAATTTTGGGCTACTACCTTAGATTTTTTTTTTCTTTTGCAATTCCGCTTTAGACTTAATTTGGCCCTATCTTGCTTCTGATTCAGACTTTTGGTAAAGTAAGTAGTCTAGTAGTCTAGTCTAGTTTATTTGTGCTTTGGAAGTTCTGTAGGGCAAGTGTAACAAGCTATAGTATTTGTCTTTACAATTATTTAAAAAAAAAAGGATATTTTGTGCATCCACTTTTTTTTTTTTTCAAAAGTGCTAAGATTTGCCCAGAGACAATGGCGCTTAGAAAAACCTGGCCCTCAGCAAGATTAAGTTCAATAGCCCTGACCTATAGTCTGTATCTTTGCTTTTTGTCCTAATATTTCTCCAAACAAATGGTCAGAGTAGTAGATTATTGTGCTGCAATAATGATCATTTGTTACACCAATGATCATGGTCCTGTCCTCCACTTGTTCAGCTTCAAATATGGCCCTCGGGGAAAAATAATTGCCCACCCCTGCTATAGAGAATCAGCTGAGATGCACTAAAATTATCAAACATTTAATTAACACAAAGCAGACAACAAGTTATAACCAGATTCTGCATGTTGAGACCTTCACATACAAGATAAATACTGTACTTTACCAAGGAAAACCATCAAGTTTATAATGTACAATGTAGCTGAAGTGTAAAAAGGGCATTTAAATCGTTAAACAACTAAATTAAAGAACTGTGACAAATAATTTACCAATATATACATGTTGTGTTTAGTGTTTTAAAATTGATCCATGTAAAAAAATCTAACTCATTAGGGAATCTATCTGAGCTCAAATGTATGGTTCGTTTACAAGTATTACAATTATGCATAATTGAAAGTCCTAAAGTCCTTAGTCCACAGTCCAGTCTCTCTCTGTCCCCCCAGTCTCTGCTCCTCAATTCTCCAGTCATCCAAGAGTCTTTGTCGCCTCAGTGTCGCCCAAAATAGTCCCATCCCTTACAAAATCATAGACTCTTCAGTAGAAAGAGGTCGCCTCTATTCACACGTCCAGGGCAAAACCAGCAGGGCACCGGCTCCAGTAAATTTAAACAATGCCCCCCTGACGCACAGGCAGAGCTCCTGGTTTCACAGGAAAAAGTCACTCTTTCACAATACATTCTCCAATCAGAATCATCGTTGTTAAAACAGAAAAGACAGGCCTGCTAGTTTTCTTTTTTTTTTTCCAAACAGGTGTTGTATTGTCTAGTGCTATAACATTAGTAACAAAGTATTACAATGTTTGGAAAAAAAAAATAGTTAAAAAACATTTAAATAATGTTAATGTGAATCATTATGAGTAATATGAACTGATATCTAGATCCAATCAAACGCAAACCTTTTCCAAACTCATAAAGCCAGAAAAGGTTACTTACGAAAGTGTGATGTTGTAAGACCTGATGGTGTTTTATACGCAAAAAAGTAGTTTTCACAAATTCCCTGCCATCCTGTACGGTGTGGTCTGCTGGAGCAGCAGCATCACAGAGAGGGAGAGGAAGAAGCTGGACAAGGTCATCAAGAAGTCCAGCTCCGTCCTGGCTGTCCTCTGGACTCAGTGCGGGAGGTGGGAGACAGGAGGGTCCTGGCTAGATTCACATCTATGCTGGACCATGAGTCTCACCCCTGCAGGACGCCCTGTCTGCTCTGGAGAGCAGCTTCAGTGATAGACTGATTCACCCTCGCTGTGTGAAGGAACGGTTCCGCAGGTCCTTCCTTCCTGCTGCTGTCAGACTGTACACAGAACACTGTTAACTCTGGACATCATCACATTTAATCTTGTGCAAATTACTGGTTGTTACCCAGATGGAAACATTCTGGTACAACTCATCTACGTCACTACAGAATTATCGCTTTATTTTTTTTTAAAATTCACCTCTAAAATTTAAGACTCCTTAAAATGCTGGGGACTCACATGTACATAAAAATTCGTCATACTTTTAACTCATTTTGATTACTAGGTTATTTTAATTCTGTTGCATGTGCTGCAGTTGGTAATATCATAGTCATGATATTGTACATAATCTATTACTAATATACTGGATGCCCTATTATTATTTTACTGTCATATTTCCTGGCAAAGCTAATGTGCCATAGGAACCTTTATTGTAAATAATGTCTTTCTTTGAATTATTGTATCTTTAATATTTTTTATTAAGTCTTTTTATTTTCTACTACTTATCTTAATTTGATCATGCATGTTTGCTATTTTCCCTGCTGTTTTAAAATGTGCGTTGCAACACTGGAATGTTCCCAATTGTGGGACAAATAAAGGATATCTTGATCTTATATTCTGAATATAGGTGATATATTATTTGGACGACTGACTAGACTTATTTAACAATAATTAATTTGAGGCTGTCTTGTCCATTTGTTTTGGGTAATTAAAGAGTGCATGTGTAAACTTTTCGGGAGGTGAAAAGCCAACTACAAACAATTCACTGAGAATTTGTCTCAACATAAGGGATGGCACTGAAGCAGCTTTATTCTGATTGCGATATCAATTCTGATACTTTGGCTTAAGGTATCGTGCCAAAGTATGCACAGGGATTATTAACCAGGCACTAGTGAAGGATGAAAATTGGCTTTTCTTTCTTATAAACACAACAATAAGACATTTTATCATAGTGATAGTGTTATGTAACTGGTTGTTAATTTTTAATCTAGGTGCAGCCACAAATTAAGCAACTTGTATATCTGATTTAAAAAATTTAAAACAACAATTGGGCGTGAATTTCGTAATCACTAGATTGCGGATTATAGACACGAAGAAGTATTATCTTCAGTCAAAGAAGTGATAGAAGCATTTGCATATCAAATCATTCGCACCAGAGCGAAGGCTGCGTCGTGTGCATCAGAAAAAGCCCGCACGCACTTAAAACTAACGGACAAAACGAGGACTGACGGTGCTGCAGACTGGCAGGAGCGATAGCGAGGCCCAGAGGCCATGCTCAGCGTCGCTACTTCTCGTGACAATGATTACGAACTAAAAACCTTTCTGTTTCTGTTCTGCGATTTTACCCGATCCGTAAAATTTCCTTTGAATGGGTAATAGGGATACAATTCTTATGGTCTGATAACAAACATGTCTGAAAAAATCACTAATCAACTTCTTTTCTAGATACACGAACAAAACCATTGAGCGGCCTCTCCTTCAAGGCAACATAATTGTCTATAATACATATCGCTGTATGACTTACACAGTGTAAAATCTACAAGGCCCGGGGGGCCAGATGAAGGCCTATGTGTTTGAGAAAAACAGAAAAGTAACGAAGTAGTATATAAAGAAAGCTGAAAATAGATAGGTTGAAAGACTAACTTTACACCAAGATTAAAGAATAAAGTTAACAGCTTGAACGCTCTTGTGTACATTGTACACCAAGTTAGAAAGGGCTGTCCACATTTAACTCAGAATAGAGTATATTTTTTTTTTTAATAAACATTACGAAAAAGTTGATTTTTAAAAATAGAAAAGTATTGCAGATATATGGTTGAGTTGTTTGATACTAATTACCATCAAAATCCAACGCTTGATCATTTTATCTGTCTTTATTCTCACATAATAATTAATTCAATGTATATAAAGGTCTATTGATGTTAAGTTGTTGGCATTAAGAACACTTCCTATATTAATTCACAGAATTTAAATATTTCTGCGCTTTCAACTATTACTTTCTATAAAACAATTTATATAGTATTGATAATACTATATGTATTTGTCTTTATTTTTGTTTGTTATGATTATTATACATTTTCTCCTATATTTATAATAAATAATAACAATAATGTAGTATTTGTATATTAGTAAAAAATTATAAGTTAGATTCGAAAAGGGTACTAATTTTGTTACTCTTTTATTTTGTATCATTGTTTTGTCACTTTTAATTGTTCATATTTTGGAAGTCGCGGGGCTCTTCCCCCCACTGGTTGAACTTCAATGTGTGCCTTGGGAATAATATAATTGCACCCCACTCTGGTCCCTCAGTGATTATAGACAAAGCCTGTTCAATTCTAGTAATGAGACCAGATCATGATTTATTCATTTATTTAGTGGCAAATTCAAACACAATGTAACATAGAAAAAAAAATGCTAAAATTGAATAGTATACATCTTTAAGTTGGCAAAGAACCTACACAGTACTAGATTTTAAATATTTAATTTCGCGAAAGAAGTAGACTGATCGTACTATCGTTACGAACTTATCGACATTTGACATTTCGTACTTGAATGAATAAAATGAAGTGAGGACACAAGTATACTCAACAAGCGGTTAACAGAACACAGTGCAAAGCTATCAGGCTTATAGAATTGTACTATCCCACAAAAATTTCTTGGAATGAGAGGTAAATTGGTGATTAGGAGAGAGACCACGTTCCAAAAAAAAGGAGTTGTTCCAAAGTCGGGCGTTTAGATATAATTGATTCGCCTCTGTAAATCGCACGTTTGTAATACACATCACCAGGAAGACAGCAGGATTAAAAGGTATTAGCTGAAAATGACTGGCCGCTGGAAGAATGCTGTGACGCTGTGATACTAACGATAATTGTAAATAGAGCTCAAGTCCTGTTGTTAAGAGCTTCAAATCGGCAAAACTATTTCATTATTGGTGGTTGAGTTGTCTTTTTATTCTATTTTATAGATTTAAGGTTTGTTGAATAAAGATGGGAAGTGACGAGAGAAAAGGGCTGGAATATAACTAATATATAGAAGAGAAATATTTACAAACGTAATCGTGATGTTGCTAAGAACAAATGTGCCTTTTGGAACATATTAAGAAGAAGATCAGTCCAAAAGAAGAATAGGAAGGAGAGAGAAGAAAGAATGAAGAAGAAGAAGACCAGAAGAAGAGAGGAGGATGGAAACGTGCGGACGCAAAGACCAATGTTATAAGAAGAAGAAAGAAGAGAAAGAAATGAGAAGCAAGAAGGAAGGACATCGAGGAGCGCGTGAGCAGAAAAGTCAAGAAAACGATAGAAGGAGCGAAGCAAGAATTTAAAAGATAAGCATTAACACTTAGGTATATAATGTAAGAAGAGAAAAAATGAACAGTAAAGAGTAAGATGTATACAATATTTGGATCAAGTGAACAGAGGTCAGAATAGACAGAAGGAAAGAAGAAGAAAAAGTGAAAGTAAGGAATAGGAGAGAAGAGCAGAAGTACAGAATTTGATGATTAGAGAATAGATAGGTAATTAGAAAGTGGGATCAATAAACATAGATGAATAGAAGAAGATGTGGCATAGAAGTGAAGAGTAGAGGTGAAGAAAGAGAGACGGTACAGACAGTAAGTGGAAGGGGCGAAGAGGAGACAGGAGGATGGAGAAGAAAAAGAGGAGGAAGCAGAGAAGATTACACGCCAGGGAGGATGAGAAGAGAGATAAATATAGAGAGATGAAGGTGAGATGACAAAGAGAAAGATGACGGAGTAAAGTATAAATACTATGTACAAAGAAAGCAGACCAAATTTAGAAGAGTTGAGGGAGGGAAGGAATCAGATAAAATAGTAGGAGATTATAAAGTAGGAAGAGGGTGGGAGGCGAACAGAGGGAGAGGAATAAAACAAGATGGAGACGGAGGAAAAGGTGAGGAGGATAAAGGAAGGAGATAGTGTAACTGAGGAGGTTTTAGAGAAGGAGGGGAAAGAGGTGGGAAGAGGATAAAGATGGTCCCAAGAGGAGGAAAGAAGGTAACAAAGAGAGGGAGAGGAAGACAGATAGAGAAGGGAAGAAAGAAGAGAAGGCAGAGTGGGATGAAGCAAAGGAGCGAAGCACGGGAGAACGAGCAGAGAGGGCGACGAAGAGAGGAGAGGGAGGGTGGGTGAGACCAAGGGAGGGATCAAAAAGAGACAGAAGAGGAGAGAGTGGAAGCAGAAGATAGAAGAGATGGAGCAAAAATGAACGAGGAAGAGCCAGAGACACGGAGGACGTGCAGAGGCAAGCGGAGGAAGGACGGAGAGTAGAGACGAGCGAGGCGAGAGGAAAAGAAAGGAGAGGATAGAGATGGGGGAGAAGAGGACAGGGAGAAAGGGAGAGGGGAGGAGGAAGACATAAGCGAGGAGAGGGCGAGGAAGGAGCAAAGAAGAAAGGAGAAGACAGCAAGAGACAATGAGAAGAGCAGGGCAGAACGGAGGTGAGAAGCAGCTGGAGGAGGAAACTAGAAAGAGGGAGACGCGCAAACGGAAAAAGCGCATCAGAGGGGGAAGTACCAGGAGGTACGCAACCGTGGAAAGCAGGAACGACGAACCGGAGTTTACTTTTTATTAGATCGAGAGAGAGGAAGGTAGAAGGGGCGACCCGAGGAGGGCCACCAAACAACATACGAGCAACATACACCTCTGTAGGAGCTTAGACGATGGGCGGACATGAGCCGCAGGACGGGAATGGACCGAGGGAGAAACGAAGAGATGGTACAGGAAAACGGAGGAGATGGAAGAAGCGGAGAGAAGAGAAGAGGAATGGGAGAGCAGAGGAAGAGAAGAGGCAGAGCATGAGGAGGAAAAAAATAGCTGCAATATGCTAAAGTTTCATTTATCAAAGACACTTAACTTGATGCTTACAAATTATCAAGGCAAAAAACTTATTCATAAAAAAAAAAAATATTTCAAATGTTCTGTCTCATCACTTTATAAAACTCCAGTATATTTTTCTACTTCTAACAACGCAGTCTTAATTAAAACTCACCACAGTCCAATACATCGGCATCTTTCCAGAGCCAGAAAACCACTTCATATTTTATCCGTTTAGGCTCCGGGCCAAACTCTGCGTCTCCATTAGCATCCATCCTGTTATAGCTTTCTGGACAGCTGCAGATGCTTTGGCTTTATTATTGTTGAACTCATGGTAATTTTACTTTTCCTGTTAGCATCAGCACTGCGGGACAATTACTCCAGCACAGTTTGGCACAAAAAACGCAGCTCAAATAGAGATGGGCAAATTTTGGACTAAAAATACAGTAGGTGATATCTTTATACTTACAATGATTTAACAGACATTATTAAACCGCAACTATTAAAGTCATGTTTAACAGATTTTTGTTGCATTGGCTTAATTTTAAAGTTGACCTAAACCTAGGGTGACCAGACATCCTCATTTTCCCGGACATGTCCTCCTTTTGAGACCTAAAAAAACGTCCGGGAGGAATTTTGAAAATTAGACGAAATGTCCGGGATTTTCATATTGTCCCTCTCCACTACATTTGTCAGTCAGGCAGCGCCGTCATTTAGTCCTTGTGCGTGTTAATAAACGCCTCTTTTTGAACCTGCAAGCGTTTAAACCTTAAATACACAGAGGAAGAGCGGCGTGGGCACGCGCTACGTACATTGAGTGCCTTTCTCCGCTACCTCACATCTCTCTCTCTCCCCCTTCTCCTTTTCCCCCCGCGCACGTAACGAGTGTTGAAGCGTGAAGTGCGCGCTTTCTCTCGCTAGTCTTTCTTCCTCTCATCCTCCACGGCGCGCAGCAAACGCACCTTCCCTTACTTTATACTTACTTTAGCCGCAGTTCGCTCTGACGCAGCTGTCAGTCATCTGCCGAGCGCATGTTCAGTGCGGCTCTGAGTGTGACCCGGACCCGGCCCACGCCTGGGCCTGACTGGGTCCGGGGCTCGGGTCCAGAATCCAAGCTCTTGTACCACAGCACGCATGCATTCACGTACACCACGCATTACAAATCAAAACATAAAACGAGCTACATTTACAGAAGATTTGTTGAAAAAAATATCCCAGTTTCTGTCCAGAGGCAGAATGTCTGGTGTGCAAAGTAACTCAAGTTTAGCATAATTAAACAAACTGCATTGATGTTTTATTAACAGAATCAAAACAACATTTGTCAATGAAACTGTGGCACAGAAGAGTTTTTATGAACATTATTTGTTTGTTTTTTATAGAAAAGCTGTTCCTTTAGCTAAATCTTTGAAGGTTTTAAACATATTTATCCTCATTCAGAGGATAACATGGTTTTACTTTCCATTTCTACTGAACTGTGTCATTGACGTTTCATCCCCAGAAAGTTACAGAGTACACCTTTAACATCATTTAATTAAATTATTAAATGTTAAACCTAACAGCTCAATAAGTTGTATTTTTACAGAGTGAAATATATGTTTAAAAACATATAAAAGTGTTTCGACCGTGGTTATTCTATGTGTCCTCCTTTTTGATCATCCCAATCTGGTCACCCTACCTAAACCAAATCTCCGCCTGAATTGTCCTGAATGAGGAGCCGTAGATGCAGCAGCAGCTGTTTTCTGCTCATGGCTAATGCTACGGCTAACGTTCAGAGCAGTTGGAAAAGTCTCTGTGGAAACTCTTCAAAGCATAAAATTACTCCATGTGAACAGACAAATATCTGTGTTACTTCTGTAATGTTTCATTTAGCCTTTTAGTAGAAGGACTGTGGTTAAACTAACTTTAAAAATGACAAAAACCAGCCAGTGCTAGCTAGCAGCGCTAACAGGCTAACATGCTAACTCGGACTATTGTTTATCGCATTTCATAGGATGAGAGTATTTTTACAGCTTCACTGTTGTTTTTAAGATACACAAAGGTGAAAAGAGATTAAATAAGAATAAACTCAACACAATTATGTTTAATGACAATTACACTGTAAATAGTGGGATTTGACTCAATTAAAAATGATACATAAATATTAATTACACCTGCATAAAACAATCAACAACATAATTTTACCATGCATTTTCATTTGTACATATCAGTTTTCTAACGATTTTTACTTGCATTCAATCACAATTTGTTAGAATAAAATCTGCTTAGAAAAGTTGCCAAATTTTATATTTATTTTTTTTGGTAATGTTTTCAGCATGGAAAAATTGATAAACTTTAACCACTGAGGCGTCTGCATTCTATCAAAAAGTGTTAGAATAAAATCTGCCTAAAAAAAATAAGCTAATTTTGTTTTTATATTTTTGCATTGGTTTCAACATAAAAAATTGATAAAGCCTAACCACTGAGGAGGCTTAACTTAATTAATGATGACTTCCGCCCACATTTTTCTGCCGAGACGGAGGTGCATGCTGCGCAGAATACTGTTGTGAAGGTAAGAGCTGTGTTACTTATTATTTTAGTTTATTTAAATAATGAATTAATTCCAAAACACATTATATTGCTTGTGTTTAGGGTGACTGTGTGATGAAATGCTGCTTGTTTTACCAATATTGTAAAGTATGCTGTGTAAAACGTGTAAAACGTTTGCCACTGGTAATTTAAGGTCTCTGATAATGTGTTGTATGTATGTATTTTAAAAGATGAAAATAAAAACAAATTGGGAATATTTTAGTTTTTCTTCAAGTTGCCAAATAATTGTGCACAGTAATAATTGCCTAATGTACAAATATTCTCATATAAAAGCTAAAACCTCACTTTTACTTCATGAAATATTCAGGTATGAGGTTTAATAACATTTTGGATTGACCAAGAGCACTGCTGTTGTTAAAAAATAAAACTAATCCTCAAAAGTGCAACTTGCCTAATAATTCTGCACGTGGTGTAATAATAGAAGTTATTATTATATTTGTACAAAAAAAGTAATTTATAATGAAAATATGAACCTGTACTAGTAAAAAAATATTAAAAGAATACATAGAATTTTAATCATAAATCAAATTGATTTAAAATAAATAAAAAAATACAGAAAATTAAACACTCATAACAATCACATTGAATGCAGGTCCTTATAGGGACTATACTCGATTTTTTGCAACAAGATAACTTAAAAGCAGTTTCCCCCAGCACTGATGCCTTGTTAATGTATCTATTCAGGTGGAAATTAGTCCCCAAAGTCCTGTCTATGTCTAATAAAATATGTTTGTGTGCAGCTTTTTCTGTTTTTGTTTTTAGCATTGTGGCTAACTGTTGTTAGCATAGTGACTCACCTCGCTGCTAAAAGCTGTGAAAAAACATTAAAACTCATCATGATGAACAATTCTGAAGCTCAGAATGCATTAGCTACGTGAGGAAATCATGTAGCCTGAAGGAAAAAGGTTAATTATTTCTGTTTGTTTACATTTTTAGAATGCAAAAATCAGGTACAGTCCCTTTATGGACCCATGTTTTGTATTAGTGATGTGCATATGTTAGACATCAAAGGTTTAGAGCAGCAGGTAGAACAGGTGATGTACAGGGTGGTGCTGGTTCCTCAGAATGTTGTGCACATATCTCCGACAGCAGGTGGTGTAGATGGTACTAATCTCTGTAAAAGTAGTCCCTCTTTTTGTTGTTGTTGTTTTTTTTTTCTTTTAAACCTTTCTCTAATATGATATGTTCATTTCAGGGTGATGGGGTGTCTGTGGACCTTACCCAGCACAAGTTGAACATTTATCATCTCAAGCCCAACACATCAGCTCCAGAGGAACTTGGCTTCATAGAAGGTGTGCCTGTGATCACCAATGTGGAAAACCTTACAAAGGCTTGCAACTTGCTTATCGGCCTCACGTATGCCATCAGTCCTAATCCTAAAAGCATGTTTTTGCTAGATTATCAGTCAGTGGATCTTAATGTGATTTTATATGCACAATTTAAGCAAAGGGGTTTGTTCTCCTTAGTGTGAATGCTTTGTAAACAAAAAAGTTTTAAATATACCTAGAATTGTAATTTTAGGGATGTCTTTCTGCTTGTTAAATGTTTTCGTAGTTGTTACTATTACTAGTACAGCAAAATGTTAAGATGTTCGCAAACAATAAATATTCATGTTGAATAATGTTTGGTTTATTACTTTTCTGTTGGTGCAAATCTAACATAAATTTTACTTTAAATTAGTCTTAAAGAAATTGAGGTAACAAAGTGACATCTGATTTGATTGAATAGATATGATAAACCTTCATGCACATTTCATTGTTGTTTAACAACTTTTTTGCAGACAGATGTGTAATACAAAGCTGCAAATTGGTCATAGTAAATCAATTTTACTTAACTATTTAGTAAATTCTAACCAGACTCACTGAAATATCTTATAAAAGTTGTCACATATATTTAGTAAAGGTAAATCATTTTTGCGCAAATATTTAATAAAAATAGACAAATATATTTAGTAAATGTAAATCATTTTTAATTTTTTTTAATGAAGGTGGATCAATTTATTTAGTAAATTAATCAATTTTACTCAAATATCTAATAAAATTAAATTATTTTTGTCTCTGATTGCTGTAGATTCAGCACTAATATTTTGTTTGTACTTCACTGATTTATTCTTTGTGTTTTACTCAAAATTGAGATTGTAAAATCTACTCAATTATTATGAATGTCACTTGTTACCTCATTTTTTTAATGAAATGCTATGGGAGACTTTTTACAGTGTCACTAAAATAGTTTTCAAAGTCTAAATACACAAGCTACATGACTTTTAATTAAATAGGCTAGGAGTAGGTCATTTATGTTTGTAGACAATATTTTTGCTTTGGGATTTATGAGTCTAGTTTTAGCCATTCTTAATAGCGTGGTGATTGTTGATAGTAATATGAGTAAATAAAAGGTAAGTATACAATAGGCCTACTGTTAGCCTATTGGTATCGGCAGCTATCCTGAGATAAAGTATCGTATAGGATTGATCTGCTATCAGAACAACACTACTTAATTCAAATTAAATTTTTTATGTAGTCTTTTTTCATAGAGATTCAAGACCTGTTTTCTGAATATACATTTCTGCTGTAGTATGATTGCATAAGTTCTGGCTCCGCTCCAGTGTCTGTTGTGACTTGATTCAGGCCAAACAATTAGCAGAACATTACAGTAAGTGAGTGGACTCCTCGCGTCTCACGTTACAGGGTCAGTGTGTGAAAGAGGAGGGTCACAACAGGACGATAGAGTTACCACTACTTTTACTGTTGGCTTGTTAAATGTCCAGCACAATTGTATGGAACTGGCTTCAAGTGGTGTCAGTTTAAATGGAGTTGTAACAAAGCTGAACTGTTTCTAACATTTAATTAAACATAGAATTTAAATACAGAATCAAATATACCCCGGTGGTAAATTTGATCAAACTGAATTCAGCAAACTAAATAGATAAAGATGTTTCATACTTTGGGGCGTGGCTTGCTGTGGGGGAATTGTCTGCAGAGCTACTGGAAAAACACAACTTTTTGTTGCTATATTAAGACATTTTTTGGTTAATTAAGAGATTTTAAACACAACTAATTAAAGTCAGTCACAATGCCAGGTTACGTCGCTGCAGTTGCCAACTTTGTGCCAAAGCACCACATCCACGCCACTAACACTCTCCTTAACTGATGACTCATCATATATGAACTCATAGAGAACCCTTGCATGTTAGTAAACATCGCGTCAAATTCTGGTGGGCGGAGCTTAGTCGGAGGCAAAAGACGATGTTACCTCCATCTAAACCAGTGTAAACTAGCTCGTTTTTGGAGGGATTTTTAAACACAAAAGCAGAAAAAAAAAGTCAAATTCTAGTAGGAACGGTCAGGATATATATCGTAACTTAGGCCTAGTTTACAAGACAACGTTCCCAAGAAAACCGTCACAGTCGTAACGTTTTGTGCCCACAGTTTACATAGTGTCGTGTCCAGCTAATCTTCCTTTACATGGAAACATGAATAGACCCAAATGCTGTAGTTCTTATGCCGGGTCAGGAGGTGGCGGTATTGCGCTAGGACTCCAGATGACCTTACTGTGAACCCACGCAGCCTATGACAACACGAGCATTGACAGGTTTACAAGTTTCTTCAGATTAATAAAAAGGCGAAACAAGCAACAAGGACCGGGCGCGCGAGCAAAAAGGGAGATCGCTGGAATCAAACCGAGGTTCGAGGACCAGTGCGCGAGGAAGACATAGATCGCCAAGAGCTGGACACAAACACGGGGAAGACGGCTCGCTTTGCCTCGTCCCGCACGTTCACAGTGGGAATAATACTTGTTGTGGAGCACTTCAAACATTATTTTTTTCTGAACACACGAATTGAATGGACTCAATGAATCAACACCCGGAGAGGCGTTGGATTAGTTTTGTGTCTCCTCTGCAATACGCAGGTAAGAAAGCTGGACGCATTGGCTTTACTTATGAGAATGAAAAGTGCTTTAATTGGTTTAAGAGACATTTTTAATGACTGGGCAGTCTTCTTCTACTGTGTTAAAGTAGCGGCTACTGCATATCAGTGACGTGACCGTCTTCATAGACAACTGTGTTTTCCTGTTTACACCGCGGTGTATCCACTGAACGTCCTCGGGTGAAAACTACCTCTTGAATCGTATCCAGTGGAACGCCGATTCAATGAACACGTAGCTCGTTGTCGTGTAAAAGAGAAGCCAATTTGGCATGGAAACGTCACGGATTCGTGAAAACTCGTTGTCGTATAAACTGCCCCTTACTCTGTGTGACCTGACAAAAACCTTGGTGAATTACTTCTGACGGATGGAAGTATTTTGTCTGAGCTTGTGTGGTTCTTCTTGGATCAGGATCTGCTCTTTCACGAGGCTTAAGAGGTGATTTTTACATTTGTTTCAGGTCCATTTTACTTTGCTAAACTTAGTATGTAGTGGCTAAAATGCTGTCTTTTACCAGTTTTTTCGTGTCTTGAAGCTGATGCTAAATATGCTAATGTGTGCACCTCCCGTTATTTTAAGATTCATTTAGTCCAGGGGTGGGCAACCTTTTTCATCCCGAGATCTACTTTTTAAGTCGGCAAGGCTCGGAGATCTACCAGTAGATTTGCATTATCGCGATCACTGATATGCATGATATTTTATTAATAATGGTCTGCCCTATTATTTTAACAAAAAAAGTATGTATTTACAAATTATTTAAAATTGTTTCATTAATAAATTGAATATATAGTAGCAAAATGGTAAGGAACATGATGTTTCACTAAGCCTATTTTACAATTACTGTCTGTTTTAACATCACTAGTCTACATGAGTCATTTTACACAAAAGTAGGCCTATAGTTTTTTTTTAGTTATTTTGTTTTTTAATTAAAGCTTTTTAAGTTCTACAGCTACTTTCTATTGTAGTCTAATAGCCTGTATTTTGAAGATAGACAGTAGCTCCATGGTAACGCGCAGAGGGGAGGGGCTTGTACAACTTCACCTCAGTTCTGTTTATCTCAGAAGTTTGGATTAACATTACAAGGACACTTTGTGAAGGATGAACAGAGTAAACAGGTAGGACTACAACACTCCTCGCCTGGCTCCTGAGCTCTCTCATCCTTTTACTCTCCCTCTCCTTTTCTTTTTCTCCCTCGAGTATAGGCCTATATCGCGTGTTTGCGAGCGGCAGCGGGTCAGACGCGCGTCGCAGAGGAGCTCCTCCTGCGCTCTCTCTTTCTTCTGTTTTCCCCCTTTCCTTTGCCTTTCTCCTCGTGTACTCCCTCGCGCGTACATGAGCGCAATCGTGTGTGGGAGCGGCAACGATGAGCGCGCTTCGCGGTAGCCGTGTTGCTGTCTCCGGTGCCGTGTGCCGCTGTTGCTGTCTCCGGTGCCGTGTGCCGCGGTTGCTGACTCCGGTGCCGTGTGCCGCGGTTGCTGACTCGGTGCCGTGTGCCGTGTTGCTTCTGGTGGTGTGCCGCGGTTGCTGTCTCCGGTGCCGTGTGCCGCCGGTTGCTGTCTCCGGTGCCGTGTGGCCTCGGTTGCTGACTCCGGTGCCGTGTGCCGCTGTTGCTGTTCCGGTGCCGTGTGCCGCTGTTGCTGTCTCCGGTGCCGTGTGCCGCTGTTGCTGTCTCCGGGTGCCGTGTGCCGCTTGTTGCTGTCTCCGGTGCCGTGGTTGCTGTCTCCGGTGCCGTGTGCCGCTGTTGCTGTCTCCGGTGCCGTGTGCCGCGGTTGCTGTCTCCGGTGCCGTGTGCCGCTGTTTTGAAGACAGATTGGCCGCAAAACAACACATCTCTGTTTAGATTCACTGTGGCTCGCAGTAGAGCTCGCGTGGTATTGCGCTGTCTCCCGTGTGCATGCTGCAAGTTGTTCTTTGTGTAAATAAAAGTTGTGACGGGCAGGTCTACGGGATCTACCAGTTATGACGTCGCGAGCTACTGGTAGATCGCGATCGACTGGTTGCCCACCCCTGATTTAGTCCAACAAAATTGATTGCTTGTAGCTTTGAAATCTGTTAGCTCTCGTCAAAGGCTTTGCTAAAGTAGAAATAAGGGTCTTGTGTGTAAAAATGTAATGATTGACAACAGTACAGTTTTAGCTAGAATTCTGAATAAAACTGCACGTCCACGGCTGGGTAAGGTCAGGCTAACTTTAGACACAAAAGTACTAGTCACAGTTCACAACTAAACGACATTTTAACAACAATAAAACCTCGAACTTTTAATGCATCGGCTTGAGTTTTCGTCTTTTTTGCCTCTTACCGTGACGTGGCATGAAAAGAGTATATTTTAAGTTAAGTGAAATTAAACTCCACTTCCCATGATGCACCTCTTCTACACATGCCTGCGGTCCGCCTCAGATGTAGTGTCCTTGTGTCGGATCAGTGGGCAGTGTGCCACCTGTGGATGTGGTGCCAGCGAGATCAGGACCAGACCACAAACCCGGTCCGGACTTTGGACTTGTGAGGCGGGTCTATTTACAGAAGCAGCAGCTGTTGGACCAGACAATGCCAACTGGGAAAACTGCAGTGTGGCTGAGTAAATGGGATATTATCAGGGGAGATTGGTTACTTAATACAAGACTGAGTGTTCACATTATGTGCTGGGGGATTTTACATTATTACAAACTGTAGTTTAAGTAAATTAGCTTTATGGACCTTTAACCTTTTCTAAACAAATAAAACTTTATCACATCTTTACATTAGGACTGTAACAAACAATTGTTTTGATAATGGATTATTCTGATGATTGTTTCTTTTGATTAATGGATTAGTTAGGTCGGTCACTAAGAGATTTTTGTAACCAATATAGCATTTGCAATTTGAGTTGGAATTTAATTCCGTAATAAGTTTCTGTTCATAGTTTTAGCGTGTCTGGGAGATTGACTAAATGAAATAATAAAGTATTTACAAATGACCTGTGAGTAGCACCAGATCAGTGGTATACCACACTTTGAGAAAGAGAGAACTGCACAGTTAGAAATAGAACTTTAAAACCATTTGAGACATTTTGAATGGGGATAAATGTATTTCAAGCCATAACGTGAAAAAATAACAACAACTACAGAAACAGCTTTTCCGTGTCCAGCCCACTAAAGATGCAATATTATTTATATTGCAACAAAATTTTCAAAATGGGCAGTCCAGGCACTATGAGGCGGGGGAGTAGTGAGCTCTATAGGCCTGATACAATGTGCTTCTGTGCAGGGCAGAAGAACAGCGTACAGAGAGATTCAGAACAGGTTGCTGAAGTATTGGACATGTTACATTTACTGTGTTGTAGAGACACAATATTAAAAAGCTTTTTTTCTTAATCCAACATCTGATTATCTTTGAATAGTCGACTGGCTCTTTAAGTAGTCACACTTGAACCTTTCTAGTTGATTAGTTGACTAGTCAAAAGTCTGAGCAACACCTTCTTTATACAAGTGACAAAGCTGCAACAAGCTTCGACTAATCATCACTAAAGCCTTCTGCACACTACAGGAGTTTTGGCCCAATTTTAAGCCTGATGTGCGTGGCCAAAAAAAGGATTTTCATAAGAAATTTTTGTGGTTTCTGTTCTTATGTCGGAGTCACTTTTTGTGTTTTTGTGTTAAACATCAAAAATCCATCGAAGTTCGCCGGCAATCGAATCGAAAGGCCAGAATCGATCCGTTTTTCATGCAGCCACTGACTTACAGACAAACACACTGTATTTATATAATACAGACAATAATACAAGAATTGTCACAATGTTTGAAGAAACAAAGCCTGAACTTGTGCAAGACCTGACTGAATGTGCAATTATTATGTGCGTTAACAACTGATGGGTGACAGACCTCTAAATATGGACACTAAATGTGACTGTTTACTGTTTGAATGTTGACAAAAAACACTAGTTCAAAGCTTAACAGTAGCCTTTTTAAAATGCATGTACTATGGTTTATTTTGTGTCTTAAGATAAAAAAAACGTAACATAGATAAACTAGCAAAATCGAACAAAATCGAAAACTGAATCAAATCGAAGTGAATCGTCCCATCCCTAATTACTTGCCATCTAGTTTCAAAACAATTTTATGACCACTTTTGGCGACTCTCGTTCATAATCTCCGCCAGTGCAGAATGACCCAGATTGTGCTCCAGTGAACATTTCTGTGACTATGCTCTAATACAGTCACACTCGTCCTGCTCCAGCTGCGAGTCACGCCACCTGTTTTCACCACCGTGTGTTTAGTTTGAGGCGATTTGTGGTAAATACAGCCACATTAGTGATGAATGAATGAAAGATGAGTGGACTGAGAGAGCGCCGGAGGAAAAGGCCAATAAAGCGTGGACTGACAGATGCTTCTAAAAGTGGAGAAACCAAACCAGGCGACAAAGCAAACAGAGACATAAAAAAGACAATATGAGCAGGGCATCAGCGGTTTATGGTTTTGGTCAAATGTGGTGGCTGATAGCTTCGTTTAGGGCTGGGAAATATGGTGATGATGACACTACACAACTAGACTGAGTGATTATTAACTGAGTTCCTTTTATTTTACAATTTTAAATGGAGAGATTCAGAATCTCTTTTCAGGAAAGTCAAAAACATGTTTATTTCAGGGAGAGAAAAGTCATTAATGGACATGTTTTAAGTGGAGTTTTTAGGTGTGTTTGCACCCGGAGGAAATCTATGCAGACACAGGGATAACATGCAAACTCCACACAGATAGGCCTCAGATCGCCTAGGAATTGAATCAAGGTTATGGCGGTGCTGGCGTCTATGGCTTTCATTCTAGTGGATTTCATTGTAATATTGTCTGTTACTTTAGCCTTTTGCTAGCTGCTCTACAGGCTATTGGGCATGCGCTTTGTGTTTCCCCCATGATTCTTTGCACGACCAGCTTGAGCCGAGTGGAGCTGAACGAGGCCTGAGCGTTCTGACCAATCAGAGCCAAGGTTACAGAGCAAGCAGTTGTAGACGAATCTAAAGCTTAAAAAGTCCTTTTACATGAAACTAAAACCTTTTCAATAATAATTTTAAAAAATATATAGATATGTCTAAAACTGTCACAAGTTCCGACAGATCTTAAAGTTGTAGATGCTGTTTCTGCTGAACACAAGAAGCAGTTTGCATTTGCATTATGCTCTAGAAAAAAAACATGCTTTTTAGCCTGTAGAGGGATTTTCTTGCTGAAGAAGCCAATGGAGCGGATACTGGGGCTGATTTACAGCAGATACAAGCTAACAACACAAATTGATCCCAAGACCTTTTTGCTATGAGGCCTCAACGATCTTGTAATTGAAAACAGCATATTTAAGTGAATTTGGGTGATACAACACAACAAGCTACTAAGATAAATACAACTTGATCCAATTTTGAATGGTTTTACAACTTGAAAATCTAATAAACTTTGATTTCTATTTGAGCGTTGAGGGAGTTTTCAGTGTCTTTCTCTATAAAGTTTGCTAATACTATCTACGTTTCAAAACTCATCTCTACGTCAAACTCAACATTAAGCACTGGAGCTGCATTTTCTGCTCGGATTGTTGCGTTCCGTGTTTATCGAGCTGTAAAATGTCAAAGAGAGACGTTTATTCTGACTCAGCCTCGCCGTGGAAACCCTGGTCAGTCTAAAGTCATCAGGAAGTGCTCTCCCTCACTCGCTCAGAGCCGGCGGCCATCTTGATCTCTACAATCTGTTCAGAGGAGGAAGTGCCAAAGCCGCGTCTGTCCTGTCGAGATTTAACCCGACACAAGACTCTAAAAGTGACGACAGTATGTGTAAGACCTGTGCCCCTTGTGTTTTTTTCTCACAATATTCAGGGTACTTATTTTAACCAGCTTTAAATGTATTAATTCGTTTGATATTGTGATTTGATTCATATTTAATACATAGGCTACTGTGTGTTTTTCTGCTTAGCATGGCATTTTGTAATCATGGAATTAGGGATGTTCATGGTTAATCGATTAACCGGTTAACCGTGACTAATGGCGTAACCGAGTGAGACGTCTTTCACCGGTTAACTGACACATTTGCTCCAGCAGATGGCGCTAACTGCCCCTGAACAGCTCTGCGTTTGTCAGAGTGAAAAAAAAGATCGCAAAAACACTGTTTATCTCATAAGGACTGAGCAGACCTGCGTGACACTGCAGTGTTTATGAACTAATATCAATGATGCAGGATTTATTCACTTGGATTTTACGTTGGAGGAAGAAAACAGACTGGATTACTCAGATTTGGTCAGAGGAACTATCGAAGGTAAGAGGCTAACATTAGCAGCCAGCAACTTCAAAACGTGACACCTTATTTATGAGTAGTTTTATTAAATACATAGTGCAACAGATCAGTAAACAGTGTTTATAGAGGTTTTTATTCAGTCGTGTTGTGCCAAATTCAAAGGCCTATCGCTGTTTCTGCTCTGCGTTCACTCTCGTAATGCTGTGCTCATTAATAAACACGTCCAGTGAAAATAACAACAATAAAAAGTACTGCGTTTACGTAACCGGTTAACCGATTATTGACCGTGAAGAGCTCCAACTAACAGTTAAAGAAAAAACGTGCATCCCTAATGGAAATGATTAAAAGTGATCTGCCCTTCTAAACTGAAGAAAACGCAGTCACAGACGCTGTCATAAACTGAGACACAACCAAATAGAAAGGCTTCTGTGATTATCTAATCACAGTTGTTAATGTTGTAATGTCGTATATTATGTGGCTCTAGTTGTTAGAAAACATTTTGTCCAAATACAGTATAATTATGTGACTGACAGTTTAGTCTATATAATAGACTGAAAACTGGAGCTGTTGTGAGCAGTGATTTCTCAGCCCATATGACAGATTAGCACATTTTTTCTCATTTTGACTTGGTTTAGTGTGAAAGCCCTACTGATAAATATTTATCAAAATTGCAATGTATGAAAAAACAACCATACCAGTTGTACACTGACGACACTGTCAGACATGTCTCAGCCAAGACTCCAGAAAAGGCTACAGAGCTGTTGACTATACTAGACAAATGGTCAGAGTCTCACACAGAGGTTACGCTAGACTTTTTTATCTGGAAATTCCGGTCAATTAGGAGAACAACCCGGTCACATATTATTGCCTTATGCAAACAACTGCACATGAATTTTGGCAGTAGCCTACGTGCTTTCGCCTCCCCTACAGTCTCTATTTAAAGCTAAAATTGGTGATTGTTAATAGAATGTCTTTAACTTTTACTTATGATGAAGAGACGCTCTTTGATTCGCGCCCTTCTGCAAACCAGCAAAGCCCGCATGATCCCCGTGTGTTTGAGCCAGGAGCCTGGAACAACGCACGCGCTGGACCCGAGTCAAGCCAGCGTCAACCCCCCTGTGTCTGAGATGAAAGCCCTGAGCGCATCGGGACCGTGCATCCCCACTTTTAAATCGGAGATTTCTAATTCAGCGCGAGGTTTTAATGATGGGTTTCACGTGTAAAGTGTTGTACCTGTTTCCAGCAGCAACTCGTCTGTTTCGCTGATGCTGATCAGCAAATCTTCAAGAAAGACGCGCACCTTCCCGCGTTTGCCTCTTTCTCTTTTTTTCCTCCAGCTCATAAGCGACGCACTTTCATTGCACGCACGAATTCTCTTCACTTCGCATATTAAGCCGCTGTATTCACACGCGAGTAAACATTTGTCTCGAGTTGAGAAGAAAAAAAGCATGATCTACTGTATGCAGCACGAGCACGCGCTGGTTTCTCTGAGCACCTGTCAATCATCTGCGAGCAGCGCCAGGATCAACGTGTATCAGCGCGAGCCTTGTCTATAGTTCTGAACCTGAGCAGCGCCCGGACTAACCGCAGAACGAACTAATGGGAATTATCATTAAATAGTCTACAATTAATCACGTATTGTTCCTCATTTTTCTTTGACTTTTTATTTTTTGCCTATTATTTCTGCAAGCTGACCGGGGAAGTCTATTTTTCCGGTCAATGGCACATTTGACCGCCCAAAGACGGGCAGGTGCCGGCTAACGTAATCTCTGGTCTCACAGTGGCTTAAAGACAAATATCTCCTACAATGAGCTTGGCCTTGACACAAAATCTAAAATGTTGATTAATGAATGAAAGGAGAAAGACAAATGCCTCCACACACTGATGCTACTGACATGAGCCGTAACCATGCAACAACGTTCAATTCAAGTCCTATGAATGAACAAAACTACTTCAGAATCAGAAACGTATGTGCATATTTTGAGTTACATTTCTGGGAACATGACTCTGAGGTCCAGGAAACGAATGAATGGAGATATTTTATTTTTGTCCAACTCGAGGACACAACAGTTCAGATCATGTCCAGACGCCCCAACGAACAGTGACAGATTTATGTGATTCAGTGATTGGGTAATTCTCTGTGTTTTGGGGTTCAAATTAGATGATCCCATGTTTCCTGTTTTCAAGTAGTTTAAATGTCAAAGGAATCACACCATTCGACTGAAAAATTAAATGAAAGAAAATTATTCAACTGTTCTTGGAAACTTAATTTAAGTGTGTACAATGTTGTCAATATGGAACACTGCGTTGAAAAGTGTTGGCCATGTTCTATAGTTTAGTAAAGTTTATCATTAAAGTTGGACAAAAACCTTTTTTTAGTTGCAAATTAGTACACTTTATGTTTTCTACTAAAAACTCTATGATAAACGAAGCACTTTGTGAAAAAATCAAACCACAGAGAATTGTCTGAATTGAATAAAGAATTTTAGTTCTAACCAGGGCCCAATGCAGCTCTCTGATTGGCTGAGCTTGAAACACATGAGCCACATTTCCTCTTGTGCTATATTTCTACTTTTAGAACATAAAATAAAACCATTTTCATCACATTTAACCCAACTTAAACGTCGCAGAGCGCTTAAAACGTGGAAAGAGGCACAGCTGGCCCCACAAAGGACGACTCTGAAGGCTTCCGATTAAAAAAAACACAACAAGAAGGACTAAAACCGGAGCTATTAACCCACGTCCTGAATCTGCCATTAACACAGGCCTGAACCAGGAAACAGGAAGTCTCCACATCTGCTGCTACTGCCGTTACCGTGTTACAGATGAGCTCGTTAGCGGCAACACACTTACACACAACCGAGCGAGAAAAAACAGTGGAAACAGGCAGAAAAACAGGCTAAATCAGGTCAAAATCAAGCTAAAACTACTAAATGTGAAGCAATACTGATGTAGAAGTAAATAATCAGTATTTTTAGCTCTGTGGTGCAACACCAAATAAAAAATTTAAGAAAGAAGTCATGTTTTTTGACTGACAGAAGATGCTTTTCCTTCTGCAGAATCCCAGTGGAGTTTAAGTATCTCTGAGTTATGTTCACGAGTGAGAGAAAGATGCAGCTTTGACAGTGATGTGGACGATGTTGATGTGGTGGGAAAAGGAGCGGAGTCTACTCTCACCTGTCGTCGTAAACTTTAGGTAATGTTTGATAAAATCACAGATACAAGTGATAGGAAAGAGAGTAGTTTGTATTCAGTTGACTTGTACTATGTTTATAATTGATTTATTGTTTGATTAAAGATTTCTTTATTTTGCCTTGAAAGAAATGTGTCCTCCTTTCTGGACAAAGTCTAAGCCTATTTATTCAGATAAAAGACATATCAGAAGTTAGAGAAGGAAATTGCACATGCATTGCTGGAAAATCTTTGTATTGTTCTTCTTTGTAACTACGTGATGACGCTATTTTTATAAACAGGTGTTTTGTTGAAGTCACGTGGGGACATTTTCTTGGGTTTAACGGCTAAGCTTAGATCTGAAGTTACAAAACTGGGTAAGTTTAGGTTTGAGACTTGGAGTTGGTTAAGATTAGGATTTTGTTAAAAAGTAACACATCTTTACATCCACCATAAAAATGAACTGGAGCAGCAACACATATATATTCAAAAAAAGAGAAATTACGTGGTATACACACATTTACATTGGTGTAGTATAGCGGATTATCATTCACAAATGTTGATTTAGCGGCATAACTTTTGTTTTCTCACACGGGAATCCCACATCCTGCATATCCGCTGCGCAGCGCTGCACCACAGAACACCTCCGATTTTGTGCGCAAAGCCTCTCCTACTGGATGCATGTTGTCCCCGNATTTATGTTTGACCTTGAGGTATGTAGACGCTAACAACAGAAGCATATGTGACATCTGTGAATATCTATGCACTGAGCTGACTTTGAATTTATGTTAATGTGCCATTTCCAAGTATGGAAATAAATCCTGGCTACAGATACAATCTTCTTCTATAAGCACGACAAAAGGCAAAGAGATGAGCGGTACCAGATCAAAGCACAGATGGTACACAGATCCCCCATGTACATACATCTACTGTATATGTTACTATGACGACTGGTTTTAAGCACCAATAAATCGTTTAGCTCCTTTTCTCAAAGCCCGGAAGAGCTTGGGAGGAAGGACACCCAGAGGTATGTCTCCATTAAAAATGGCTGAGCGGAGAGTATGGATGTTTCACATGGACCCTGTCAAAAGCACAGAGGCTGTGGTCATTATCAGTTCGCCTCTCTGGATCTGAGCACTGTAAAACATGACAGCCCAACTGCATCGATCCGCCACGGACTGAAAAGAAAGAGGCAATTTGAGAGAGGCAAACTGGAATCAGGGAAACAGGCTGGGATATAGAGTCTGACAACACAAGGGAGGTGTGCACTGTGCATGTAGTGTTAAAGGGATGTATGAGAAAAGAACATGTTTCAGGGCACTTCTGCTGGGCACTGTGTACATAATTGAAGAACTACTGCAGAACAAAGAAATCTGCGAAGAAACATGCCTGCTAAAATGGTTAGCAACACGTACAGTGTTGCACAATGTTTTAACAAAAGTAGAACCACTATAATCTTATTTTTACTCATCACATGAAGTATTTTAGCAGTGTTAAAATATATGCCCCAGATTTGTAATCTTAAACTTTTTACAGCAGTCACATGTTTGCTCGCATTATCTATTCATTAGGGGGTGAATTGCCATAATTCTGCAGGTTGCTGAAGTATTGGACATGTTACATTTACTGTGTTGTAGAGACACAATATTAAAAAGCTTTTTTTCTTAATCCAACATCTGATTCTTTGAATAGTCGACTGGCTCTTTAAGTAGTCACACTTGAACCTTTCTAGTTGATTAGTTGACTAGTCAAAAGTCTGAGCAACACCTTCATTATACAAGTGACAAAGCTGCAACTAGCTTCGACTAATCATACTAAAGCCTTTGCACACTACATGAGTTTTGGCCCAATTTTAAGCCTGATGTGCGTGGCCAAAAAAGGATTTTCATAAGAAATTTTTGTGGTTTCTGTTCTTATGTCGGAGTCACTTTTTGTGTTTTTGTGTTAAACATCAAAAATCCATCAAAGTTCGCGGCAATCGAATCGAAAGGCCAGAATCGATCAGTTTTTTCATGCAGCCACTGACTTACAGACAAACACACTGTATTTATATAATACAGACAATAATACAAGAATTGTCACAATGTTTGAAGAAACAAAGCCTGAACTTGTGCAAGACCTGACTGAATGTGCAATTATTATGTTGCGTTAACAACTGATGGGTGACAGACCTCTAAATATGGACACTAAATGTGACTGTTTACTGTTTGAATGTTGACAAAAAACACTAGTTCTAAGCTTAACAGTAGCCTTTTTAAAATGTCATGTACTATGGTTTATTTTGTGTCTTAAGATAAAAAAACGCAACACAGATAAACTAGCAAAATCAAACAAAATCGAAAACTGAATCAAATCGAAGTGAATCGTCCCATCCCTAATTACTTGCCATCTAGTTTCAAAACAATTTTATGACCACTTTTGGCGACTCTCGTTCATAATCTCCCAGTGCAGAATGACCCAGATTGTGCTCCAGTGAACATTTCTGTGACTATGCTCTAATACAGTCACACTCGTCCGCTCCAGCTGCGAGTCACGCCACCTGTTTTCACCACCGTGTGTTTAGTTTGAGGCGATTTGTGGTAAATACAGCCACATTAGTGATGAATGAATGAAAGATGAGTGGACTGAGAAAGCGCCGGAGGAAAAGGCCAATAAAGCGTGGACTGACAGATGCTTCTAAAAGTGGAGAAACCAAACCAGGCGACAAAGCAAACAGAGACATAAAAAAGACAATATTGAGCAGGGCATCAGCGGTTTATGGTTTTGGTTAAATGTGGTGGCTGATAGCTTCGTTTAGGGCTGGGAAATATGGTGATGATGACACTACACAACTAGACTGAGTGATTATAACTGAGTTCCTTTTATTTATACAATTTTAAATGGAGAGATTCAGAATCTCTTTTTCAGGAAAGTCAAAAACATGTTTATTTCAGGGGAGAGAAAAGTCATTAATGGACATGTTTTAAGTGGAGTTTTTAGGTGTGTTTGCACCCGGAGGAAATCTATGCAGACACAGGGATAACATGCAAACTCCACACAGATAGGCCTCGGATCGCCTAGGAATTGAATCAAGGTTATGGCGGGTGCTAGCGTCTATGGCTTTCATTCTAGTGGATTTCATTGTAATATTGTCTGTTACTTTAGCCTTTTGCTAGCTGCTCTACAGGCTATTGGGCATGCGCTTTGTGTTTCCCCCATGATTCTTTGCACGACCAGCTTGAGCCGAGTGGAGCTGAACGAGGCCTGAGCGTTCTGACCAATCAGAGCCAAGGTTACAGAGCAAGCAGTTGTAGACGAATCTAAAGCTTAAAAAGTCCTTTTACATGAAACTAAAACCTTTTCAATAATAATTTTAAAAAATATATAGATATGTCTAAAACTGTCACAAGTTCCGACAGATCTTAAAGTTGTAGATGCTGTTTCTGCTGAACACAAGAAGCAGTTTGCATTTGCATTATGCTCTAGAAAAAAAACATGCTTTTAGCTGTAGAGGGATTTTCTTGCTGAGAGCCAATGGAGCGGATACTGGGGCTGATTTACAGCAGATACAAGCTAAAACACAAATTGATCCCAAGACCTTTTTGCTATGAGGCTCAACGATCTTGTAATTGAAAACAGCATATTTTAAGTGAATTTGGGTGATACACACAACAAGCTACTAAGATAAATACTAACTTGATCCAATTTTGAATGGTTTTACAACTTGAAAATCTAATAAACTTTGATTTCTATTTGAGCGTTGAGGGAGTTTAAGTGTCTTTCTCTATAAAGTTTGCTAATACTTTATCTACGTTTCAAAACTCATCTCTACGTCAACTCACATTAAGCACTGGAGCTGCATTTTCTGCTCGGATTGTTGCGTTCCATGTTTATCGAGCTGTAAAATGTCAAAGAGAGACGTTTATTCTGACTCAGCCTCGCCGTGGAAACCCTGGTCAGTCTAAAGGTCATCAGGAAGTGCTCTCCCTCACTCGCTCAGAGCCGGCGGCCATCTTTGATCTCTACAATCTGTTCAGAGGAGGAAGTGCCAAAGCCGCGTCTGTCCTGTCGAGATTTAACCCGAGCACAAGACTCTAAAATGTTGACGACAGTATGTGTAAGACCTGTGCCCCTTGTGTTTTTTTCTCACAATATTCAGGTACTTATTTTAACAGCTTTAATGTATTAATTTCGTTTGATATTGTGATTTTGATTCATATTTAATACATAGGCTACTGTGTGTTTTTCTGCTTAGCATGGCATTTTGTAATCATGGAAATTAGGGATGTTCATGGTTAATCGATTAACCGGTTAACCGTGACTAATGGCGTAACCGAGTGAGACGTCTTTCACCGGTTACTGACACATTTGCTCCAGCAGATGGCGTAACTGCCCCTGAACAGCTCTGCGTTTGTCAGAGTGAAAAAAAAAGATCGCAAAAACACTGTTTATCTCATAAGGACTGAGCAGACCTGCGTGACACTGCAGTGTTTATGAACTAATATCAATGATGCAGGATTTATTCACTTGGATTTTACGTTGGAGGAAGAAAACAGACTGGATTACTCAGATTTGGTCAGAGGAACTATCGAAGGTAAGAGGCTAACATTAGCAGCCAGCAACTTCAAAACGTGACACCTTATTTATGAGTAGTTTTATTAAATACATAGTGCAACAGATCAGTAAAACAGTGTTTATAGAGGTTTTTATTCAGTCGTGTTGTGCCAAATTCAAAGGCCTATCGCTGTTTCTGCTCTGCGTTCACTCTCGTAATGCTGTGCTCATTAATAACACGTCCAGTGAAAATAACAACAATAAAAAGTACTGCGTTTACGTAACCGGTTAACCGATTATTGACCGTGAAGAGCTCCAACTAACAGTTAAAGAAAAAACGTGCATCCCTAATGGAAATGATTAAAAGTGATCTGCCCTTCTAAACTGAAGAAAACGCAGTCACAGACGCTGTCATAAACTGAGACACAACCAATAGAAAGGCTTCTGTGATTATCTAATCACAGTTGTTAATGTTGTAATGTCGTATATTATGTGGCTCTAGTTGTTAGAAACATTTTGTCCAAATACAGTATAATTATGTGACTGACAGTTTAGTCTATATAATAGACTGAAAACTGGAGCTGTTGTGAGCAGTGATTTCTCAGCCCATATGACAGATTAGCACATTTTTTCTCATTTTGACTTGGTTTAGTGTGAAAGCCCTACTGATAAATATTTATCAAAATTGCAATGTATGAAAAAACAACCATACCAGTTGTACACTGACGACACTGTCAGACATGTCTCAGCCAAGACTCCAGAAAAGGCTACAGAGCTGTTGACTATACTAGACAAATGGTCAGAGTCTCACACAGAGGTTACGCTAGACTTTTTTATCTGGAAATTCCGGTCAATTAGGAGAACAACCGGTCACATATTATTGCCTTATGCAAACAACTGCACATGAATTTTGGCAGTAGCCTACGTGCTTTCGCCTCCCCTACAGTCTCTATTTAAAGCTAAAATTGGTGATTGTTAATAGAATGTCTTTAACTTTTACTTATGATGAAGAGACGCTCTTTGATTCGCGCCCTTCTGCAAACCAGCAAAGCCCGCATGATCCCCGTGTGTTTGAGCCAGGAGCCTGGAACAACGCACGCGCTGGACCCGAGTCAAGCCAGCGTCAACCCCCCTGTGTCTGAGATGAAAGCCCTGAGCGCATCGGGACCGTGCATCCCACTTTTAAATCGGAGATTTCTAATTCAGCGCGAGGTTTTAATGATGGGTTTCACGTGTAAAGTGTTGTACCTGTTTCCAGCAGCAACTCGTCTGTTTCGCTGATGCTGATCAGCAAATCTTCAAGAAAGACGCGCACCTTCCGCGTTTGCCTCTTTCTCTTTTTTTTCCTCCAGCTCATAAGCGACGCACTTTCATTGCAGCACGAATTCTCTTCACTTCGCATATTAAGCCGCTGTATTCACACGCGAGTAAACATTTTGTCTCGAGTTGAGAAGAAAAAAGCATGATCTACTGTATGCAGCACGAGCACGCGCTGGTTTCTCTGAGCACCTGTCAATCATCTGCGAGCAGCGCCAGGATCACGTGTATCAGCGCGAGCCTTGTCTATAGTTTCTGAACCTGAGCAGCGCCCGGACTAACCGCAGAACGAACTAATGTGGAATTATCATTAATAGTCTACAATTAATCACGTATTGTTCCTCATTTTTCTTTGACTTTTTATTTTTTTGCCTATTATTTCTGCAAGCTGACCGGGGAAGTCTATTTTTTCCGGTCAATGGCACATTTGACCGCCCAAAGACGGGCAGGTGCCGGCTAACGTAATCTCTGGTCTCACAGTGGCTTAAAGACAAATATCTCCTACAATGAGCTTGGCCTTGACACAAAATCTAAAATGTTGATTAATGAATGAAAGGAGAAAGACAAATGCCTCCACACACTGATGCTACTGACATGAGCCGTAACCATGGCAACAACGTTCAATTCAAGTCCTATGAATGAACAAAACTACTTCAGAATCAGAAACGTATGTGCATATTTTGAGTTACATTTCTGGGAACATGACTCTGAGGTCCAGGAAACGAATGAATGGAGATATTTTATTTTTGGTCCAACTCGAGGACACAACAGTTCAGATCATGTCCAGACGCCCCAACGAACAGTGACAGATTTATGTGATTCAGTGATTTGGGTAATTCTCTGTGTTTTTGGGGGTTCAAATTAGATGATCCCATGTTTTCCTGTTTTCAAGTAGTTTTAAATGTCAAAGGAATCACACCATTCGACTGAAAATTAAATGAAAGAAAATTATTCAAACTGTTCTTGGAAACTTAATTTAAGTGTGTACAATGTTGTCAATATGGAACACTGCGTTGAAAAGTGTTGGCCATGTTCTATAGTTTAGTAAAGTTTATCATTTAAAGTTGGGACAAAAACCTTTTTTTAGTTGCAAATTAGTACACTTTATGTTTTCTACTAAAAACTCTATGATAAACGAAGCACTTTGTGAAAAAATCAAACCACAGAGAATTGTCTGAATTGAATAAAGAATTTTAGTTCTAACCAGGGGCCCAATGCAGCTCTCTGATTGGCTGAGCTTGAAACACATGAGCCACATTTCCTCTTGTGCTATATTTCTACTTTTAGAACATAAATAAAACCATTTTCATCACATTTAACCCAACTTAAACGTCGCAGAGCGCTTAAAACGTGGAAAGAGGCACAGCTGGCCACCACAAAGGACGACTCTGAAGGCTTCCGATTAAAAAAAAACAACAAGAAGGGGACTAAAACCGGAGCTATTAAACCCACGTCCTGAATCTGCCATTAACACAGGCTGAACCAGGAAACAGGAAGTCTCCACATCTGCTGCTACTGCCGTTACGTGGTTACAGATGAGCTCGTTAGCGGCAACACACTTACACACAACCGAGGAGAAAAAACTAGTGGAAAACAGGCAGAAAAACAGGCTAAATCAGGTCAAAATCAAGTTAAAACTACTAAATGTGAAGCAATACTGATGTAGAAGTAAATAACAGTATTTTTAGCTCTGTGGTGCAACACCAAATAAAAAATTTAAGAAAGAAGTCATGTTTTTTGACTGACAGAAGATGCTTTTCCTTCTGCAGAAATCCCAGTGGAGTTTAAGTATCTCTGAGTTATGTTCACGAGTGAGAGAAAGATGCAGCTTTGACAGTGATGTGGACGATGTTGATGTGGTGGGAAAAGGAGCGGAGTCTACTCTCACCTGTCGTCGTAAACTTTAGGTAATGTTTGATAAAATCACAGATACAAGTGATAGGAAAGAGAGTAGTTTGTATTCAGTTGACTTGTACTATGTTTATAATTGATTTATTGTTTGATTAAAGATTTCTTTATTTTGCCTTGAAAGAAATGTGTCCTCCTTTCTGGACAAAGTCTAAGCCTATTTATTCAGATAAAAAGACATTTATCAGAAGTTAGAGAAGGAAATTGCACATGCATTGCTGGAAAATCTTTGTATTGTTCTTCTTTGTAACTACGTGATGACGCTATTTTTATAAACAGGTGTTTTGTTGAAGTCACGTGGGGACATTTTCTTTGGGTTTAACGGCTAAGCTTAGATCTGAAGTTACAAAACTGGGTAAGTTTAGGTTTGAGACTTGGAGTTGGTTAAGATTAGGATTTTGTTAAAAAGTAACACATCTTTACATCCACCATAAAAATGAACTGGAGCAGCAACACATCATATATTCAAAAAAAGAGAAATTACGTGGTATACACACATTTACATTGGTGTAGTATAGCGGGATTATCATTCACAAATGTTGATTTAGCGGCATAACTTTTGTTTTCTCACACGGGAATCCCACATCCTGCATATCCGCTGCGCAGCGCTGCACCACAGAACACCTCCGATTTTGTGCGCAAAGCCTCTCCTACTGGATGCATGTTGTCCCCGCCGGGCTGCGCTCCGCCAGGCTGCGAAGCCTCGAGAGGCACGAGAAGAGCATGCGCGGAGAGGACAAGTTTATGAAATAAAAGTTTTAAATTAAAGCCAAAATAGCTCTTTATTGTGCAGCAGGAGTGCAAAAAACGGCCGTGTTTGATGGGATCGCTCTTTGGCTCTCTTCACATGAGCTTATGTGTGTTTTCTCTCCCCCACGAGGGCAAAAACATTACGTGAATAAGTCCGATAAAAAGTATTCTCCTGTCAGTGTTTAAATGACATAAAGTGAAAGTTTACAGCAGACTGAGTTAAACTGGCAAAGCAACTATGCATATAAAGATTAAATACAAGTACTGTGATCAAAATAAAGTCCGTGCCAAGTGTTTTTACCTTGAAATTCCGGACGTAGTTCACGTTCTGTTTCCTGTTTGGTGCGCTCTGATCTGTGGAACTTGATCCGGTCGGACCTGGGCGCAGAAGATTTTACCGTTGATCCGCAATTTTGTCGGACGGCGTTGGAAGGACGGAGCTGAGACGCAGACCTGCGCATCGCATATGCAGGATGTGGAACGTACCTCATTCATTACAAAGGCTGCGCAATTGCTGCGAAGGTCGTAGCACTGCGCAGCGCAGCGAATATGCAGGATGTGGAATCAGCCCGTCACTGTGACAAACTCTTGTAGTTTGCTGACAACAGCTCTGGCTAGTGTTGCTGCTACAGCTTCTGTCAATCAGATGCAGCTGTTTCTGCTAACTGGGTGCACACGCATCACCTGTGTTGATAAACTAAATAATCCCTCTATACTCTTTTCTGTGGGATTGGGCCCTGCAGCTATTCAGTTACAGCATAAGAGGAGCTCGGAGTAGAGCTGCTGCTTCTCCACACTAAGAGGACTCATCTGAGGTGGCTTAGACAACTGTCCTGATGCTTCATAGTTAAAACCTCACTATTTTGTCTCGTCAAAGAGGCATCCAGACAGAAAAAAGGGAGAAAATATGGATGAACTTTCTACAGCATCTAATCCTAATATAAACAAAATTAAATCCCAGAAAAAGGAACAAAATCTCCACAAATTACTCACATCATAAAACATCCCTGATCTTTACTGTCAGAAAATAAACAAATGACATTGTACGTAGGTCTAACTGCATTCTGAAACAAAAACTTGGCTTTGTTGCTGCAGATTTGGCCTAATATACTTACTAATTAATGAATCCCACTGACATAAACGGTCAAACGCCAAAGCAGTGACTCATGTGGATAAAAATAAACAATAATAAGGCGAACACAAGTGCACATCATTGACCAGAGACACATTAGTTTTGCTCTAAACCAAGTCATCGTCATCAGGCCTGCTCCACACAACAACAACAAAGCCACGGCCGTTACCTAAGATTTCAGTGATGCAATAAGAGCGTTGCCGTGGAGACCGAAGACGTTTATGAGGGGACGAGGTAATGGCAGAGGGGCACAGGTCTGACTCAGCTCGGGACGTGGCATTTAGAGGAAACTACGACTGTCAGCTCAGATTAAACCAGAGCAGGTGAGAATACAGAAACAGACGAACAAAATATCAACTACAGCTGCAAAAAACAACAAATATGCAGATAAAAAGACAACTTGTATTTTGAACTTGATATGTTTGGTTGTTTGAATGAGAAAAATGTAAAAACCTGACATTTGCGCTTAAATATGAAACATGAGATGCAAAATCAAGCAAGACATAATGGATAAAATGCCTCTTTTAAACCATGAATAAAGGATCGTGACTTGGATCAGAATCAGACTATAACCGGACTTGAGTGGAACTTACCAGGACTCTCCCGGTGAGCGTCTGGGCTGAGATCATGACCCCGGCCCAGTCTTTGACAGAGGTCATCCAGCCCACCTCATTGGCCCGGCGTCGTCCTTCTCTCCACGCTTCAACGCGTCTGTGGTGATCACACGGTGCACCTCCTGAGACACACACAGACAGACAGACACAGACAGGTGAGTTTAGAGAAGATTCACAGAGGAATTATTGCCAGGGACTTTTGTTTCAGAAAGTTGGATTTCATAAAGCTGGTCGCATAACCTTACTCTGGAAGAGGAGGGAGAAGTTTCTAACATACACATCTGGAAGGAGTGGACAGAGTCATGCCATTCCTAAAGGACGTAGCCACAAAAGGATCCTCAGTTCTATGTGGTTCACTTTCCAGTGTTTCACCTCGAAAATAAACCACACAATGTATTTCACAAGAACTCAACTGCTTTAAATGGCTTTAAGGTCACCAATTGTCACCAATAATTTAATTGACCTTTATTTAACCAGGGAAGTCCCACTGAGATTCCGAATCTCTTTTGCAGGGGAGCTATGGGGGAAGGGTCAGGGGAGGCATTAATGAACATGTTTTTAGTTGTAGGAGGAAACCGGAGTACCCGGAGGAAACCTACGCAGACACGGGGAGAACATGCAAACTCCACATAGAAAGGCCCCGGGCGGCCCGGGAGTCGAAAGCAGGACCTTCTTGCTATGAGGCCAGAGCGCTAACCCCTGCGCCACCGTGTCGCCCAACTACAAAACTATAAAACAGCATAATAAAGGCCTTTGTTTTGACCTTAAAGTACTCCATTTGTGGTTTTTAAAAGGAACAATAACACTAAGACAGTGGCAGAGTGGCCAGTGCTCTTGCCTCACAACAAGAAGGTCATGGGTTCAAGTCCGTTTCTGTGTGGAGTTTGGATGTTTCTCCTCGTGTCTGGGTGGTTTCCTCTGGGTACTCCAGCTTTCCCACCAACCAAAGCATGCACAATCAGGTTTATTACAAAATTACAGCTTCAGTTGTCCTGATGCACAGCATTTTATTTTACATCCACGCCTGCTACAGTCTAAATTTCCAACGTGAAATCATTTAGAGGATTACACAATTTACAATTACAGCAAAGTAGAAAATAAGACTTGAACAAATAAAAATAAATAAACGAAATAAATTTGAGGTAAAGTAACATTTGTGTGAAATTGAAGATACTTTTCTCACAATAACATAACACTCAGATGTGCCACAGACTCTTTAGGTAAAGTGTGTTTGCGTTTGACCTGCCCTTCTCTCCTCTGCTCTGCTCTGCTCCAGTCGCTCTCATTAGCCAGTATCAGGAGCTAAATTCAATCATGTTCATGCTGATTAGTGACAGAGAGGACACAGTGTTCAGAGGCACCAGGACCTGAAGCCCCCGAGCCCGACCACGTCCACAACTAAAGGAAAACTGACAAAACACTGAGACGACAGGACAAGGCATCGATACGGCAAGAAACACGGTCAAGAACTTTTAGAATAACTTGAAATTTTCAGATTTTTTCTCAGTAATAAAGAAAAGATTCATACAAGTCCAAGTCAAGTCTCAAGTTAGAAAGAGACAAGTCCAAGTCAAAGAGAGACAAGTCCAAGACAAGTCCAATCAAAAGAAAGTCCAAGTCAAGTAGCAAAGAGAGACAAGTCCAAGTCAAGTCCCAAGTCAAAGAGAGACAAGTCCAAGTCAAGTCCCAAGTCAAAGAGAGACATGTCCAAGTCAAGTCCCAAGTCAAAGAGAGACAGTCCAAGTCAAGTCCCAAGTCAAAGAGAGACAGTCCAAGTCAAGTCCCAAGTCAAAGAGAGACAAGTCCAAGTCAAGTCCAAGTCAAAAAGACAAGTCCAAGTCAAAGAGAGACAAGTCCAAGTCAAGTCTCAAGTCAAAGAGAGACAAGTCCAAGTCAAAGAGAGACAAGTCCAAGCAAGTCCAAGTCAAAAAGAGACAAGTCCAAGTCAAAGAGAGACAAGTCCAAGTCAAGTCTCAAGTCAAAGAGAGACAAGTCCAAGTCCAGTCCCAAAGCTAGAGAGAGACAAGTCCAGGTCAAGTCCAAGGTCAAAGAGAGACAAGTCCAAGTCAAGTCTCCAAGTCAAAGCAGACAAGTCTAAGTCGAGTCTCAAGTCAAAGAGAGACAAGTCCAAGTCAAGTCCGAAGTCAGAGAGACAAGTCCAAGTCAAAGAGAGATAAGTCCAAGTCAAGTCCCAAGTCTAAGAAAGACAGGTCCAAGTCAAGTCCCAAGTCAAAGGAGACAAGTCCAAGTCAAGTCTCAAGTCCAAGAGAGACAAGTCCAAGTCAAGAGAGACAAGTCCAAGTCAGTCCAAAGTAAGAGAGACAAGTCCAAGTCAAGTCAAGTCAAGAGACAAGTCCAAGTAGTTCAAGACAAAGAGAGACAAGTCCAAGTCAAGTCCAAGTCAAGAAAGAGACAAGTCCAAGGTCAAGTTCCCAAGTCAAAGAAGATCAAGTCCAAGTCAAAGAGAGACAAGTCCAAGCTGAGTCTCAAGTCAAAGAGAGACAAGCCCAAGTCAAGTCCAAAATCAAAGAGAGACAAGTCCAGGGCAAGTTCCAATCCCAAGTCAAGTCTCAAGTCAAAGAGAGACACGTCTAACCATTGTTCTACATGTTCTCAAATCAAAAATCACTGCTATCACCCGTGACGACTGGACTATATATAAATTGACCCATATATTTCTCACATTTATTATTGATACCGCGATTAGCATTAGCCTTGTTAGCTTCATTAGCTTGACCTATGAGTAAAGAGTGAGACACTATGGCTGACCTAAACCAACGTATCTTTTTAAAGGGCACACTTGGCTTCACGCTGGTTTCTCTTTGACTTTTAATGACCAAGACTAAACACGCAACACCACGGATCATATACTTACTCTGTCAATCAAAGTTCAAAGAAGGAATTAGGAAGTGTAAGGGGAATGGATAGGTTAAGAAGACCTGTGCATGCACGGTTTACTCATATAGATCATTTCAACAAGCAGGTCTTAGTAAAATAGTGAAAGAGGATATTTTTTGTGATAAATTCCTGATTTGACTTCATCACACAAAAATTGAATCATGGCTAAATCCTTCTGCAAATATAAACCCATATCAGAGTAAAGGCCTAGTTTACATGACAACGTTCCCCAGAAAATTGTCACAGATGTAATGTTTTATGTTTACAAGTTATCTATATCAATGAAAGAAAGGAAACAACAAGTCCAGAGTGAGCCTTGTGTTTGGACTGATGAGGTGGGCATGCTTTTGCAGGTGACACTTGATTGTAAAGCAGAAAAAAATGCAAGAAAACGTGGACTGGAAATCATGCCAAAGCAAATAGGACGACATCTTCGAAAAACTTTCCACGAAGCCGTACAAGCAATGCTAAAAACCAGCTGAAAGCACAACTAACAGCAAAACTGTTTGCATGTTTGAGATTTGTGAATAGATATGGGGCGGCTCTTCTGCGACGACAGTGCTAACTTCTTGATTGGAAACCGGTGAAAAAGTAGAATAGCAGCGTGCGACACTTCTTCATCACCATGCGAGTTCTGGAGGAGCCCTCAAAAAGCAGCCAGGTACGCCAGGCGCACCACGCCTACAACAGCCTGTCCACATCTGGAGTTGTTTTTGTTATGGTAACGACTGTGCTTCTTCTTCTGCAGATTTTTGGTGACTGGGCAGTCTTCTTCATGGTCTTAGATGGTCTCACTACTGCATGTGCTTATCAGTGACGTAACCATCTTCATTGACAACAGTTTTTCCTGTTTACACTGCGGTGCATCCATTGAGCTCCCCACTGCGTGGCAAAACTACCTCTTGAATTGCATACAGAGGAGCGCCGATTCAATGAACACATAGCTCGTTGTCGTGTAAAAGAGAAGCCAATCTGATATAAAAACGTCTCGGATTTGTGAAAACTCATTGTCGTATAAACAGACCCTAAAGCTGGTGCACTAGCTGCAGCAAGAATAACACGAGTTTAAGCAAAATTTGGGTTTTGACGGTTATTCTTCAAAAGCTGAAAGTATTTTAACAAAAGATACGTTTTAGGACCTGAAACTGGTTTAAAAAGTTTAGTCGAAGCCTATTAAAAAGTTATATTAATGTTTGACAAAATGTATAGGTATTTATTTCGTTAATCAGGCACAGAGTCATCTTAGAATGTCTGATATGACTGTAACTAAGAAGATTACAACAACTAGCTAACCCTTTCTTCTAAATATACAGACTTTCTTCTAAATATACAGAAGTTAGTTTATTATTATGAAAAAACTAATAAATGTGAAAATATAAAAAAAGTGGGAGGTACGCACATGTCCCTTGGTGCCTTATATGAGCTTCCTGTCCATTTACTACATCAACCCTCCTAAATGCTCTAGTATTCTTCTTTCTTTGATAGTTTGCAAATCCCAGTGTGCCAAAATGACCCACAGTCTCTAAAAGTCAGACAGTTGATAAGTGGAGTCTCCATATTTCATTGCGTGTGTGAACGGCGGCGACAACAGCAGCAAAAGTCGACTCTGAGAACAGAACATTCATTAATCAAATTCTAAATGAGCTAATACAGACACACGGAACCAGACACTATCTCTCTGTGTGAATAAATCAATTATTTAAAAACATATTAATAGAAAAGTAGATCAGTGAAGGAACCAGGAAGAAGTCTTACAATGAGTCTTTGTATTGTGGACAGATATTTTGAGATGTTTACCAGCAGCACGCTCTATTTTAGTTCATTCAGTCCTGTTTCTATTGGCTCGGTAGGGCCATATGGTATGATTCTATGCTGTTTCCACTGCACAAAATGACCTGTTCCGCCCGATTGCTGGGTCCAGGGCTTAATTTGAGCCGGAACAAGCCGGAATAAGATCCGGGAACTCTCTGGGGCATTCCGGCAACAGTTTTGTCTGCTCCGGTAACGCTTTCTAATAATCTTTTTGTCTTTCTTCAACGAGACGCGGCTCTGCTCCTCTCCCGTATCTCATTCAAGAAACAACAGGCTTATTTGTGAAGACGAGTCACAGACTGTAATTGGTTAAAAGCGAAACTGAAGGAAATTTGACCAATCAGAAGCGGCGCAGGCGGGTTTAAGACTTTTCATTGGTTCAGGCGAGCCCCGCTCTTGTATCTTCTTCTAAAACAGGAAATATGCGTCTAAGTGAATTTTGTGAATTTGTTGTTATTTGCGACTCGTTTGATGATTAAAGCAGCGGGAGTGTCACATGTGTTTGGAGTGTACGGGACGATAAAGAGGTCAGAACCAGCGGGATGTAGCGGTCCAGTTTCTCGTAAGTGCAACTAACTTTACTGTGTTACTTTAACGTGTATTTTAGCGTCACGTTTGATGTATGAGACCCGTGTCTGCTGGTGTAAAAGCTGTTTGTCCTGTGTTGTTGTTGTGACTTGTGGAAAGTCAGATATGATGCGAGGCAGTGCTGAGCTGCAGGACGAGCTGTGTGGGAGGGCAACTTGTTGCTGTGGATCGGATTTAGCGGCAGGTGCGCTGATTTCTGTCAGAATGAATGAAAATCTCTGTGTGACGTTAAAAAAAAACGTGTAACACAGACAAAATTACTTTTATATCGTTTAAGCCTCTGTTCACTTATTGTGTGCGCTCCGGTAAAGGTTGACCTTGTCTGAAACAAAAATTGTCAATAGAAAAAACCTGGCTGGTCCAAAACCGCCACCCTCCAGGACTGGCAGACCCACTGCACCCCCACTTTAGGCTTGATGATTGGACAAGAGAAAACACAGGCTCAGGAAACACAAGAAATGCTAAGTCATAATGAAGTAATAGCTTGTTTTTATATAATCAAGTCCTATCTGTTGCCATTTCAGAATAAAGTCTGTAAAACACTCAGACATCGTGGAGTATTTAAAGTTTACTGACATCCGAGGTAAATATAATCTCGTGTGAATTGGACATAACCAGAATTTCTTTGGCGGACCACAGCCTGAGTACATAGTTGTTTTTGCCGTGTCAGTGGCTCGTGGATCGGATTCCCACGACGACATATCATTGGTCAGTGTTGACAAGCTCATAAATAGTTTACTGTGGAGGTGTACTCTGCAGACAGACATACAGGAGGTGTCATATTGTGGGACATCACATCAAAGTCACCAGAGTCATCTTCAATTGTGGCCCAGAATTGAAAGAGGTTAAGCTACATATTTTAGTTAAACATAGTAAACATGTATATATATTCAGTAATCATGACATGTGTTATATATTACACAATGTTTCCTGGCTACTACTTTGTAATTTGGGCTAAAATCCACATAAATGACACAGACTGTAGGCTATGATTTGAAACAACAATTTAGTTAAATCATTGCTTAAATAGGGTGACCAGGCGTTCCTATTTACTCCCAGGTTTGAGCAGTTTGATGTCTACAGTTACTACTGCTGCTACTTTGGCAGACGAAAAAACCCTAACTGAGGGAGGCGATAAATGGAATTAATCCGGGTCTTTAAAATCAACAGTGTGAAAAAATGACAAATTGTAAAATCGAGGTCACGACCTGTGACCCAGCAGCGAGTCCTGAGTGGACAACTTCAGCGACTTTGCAGAGCTCTCCTTAGACTCTTACAAAGACAAATCGAAACTACAGTGCTGTTTAGCGGGACTTTTATCACGTAATAACAGCTGCAAGAAACCTCTCTTGGGGTGTTCATAGGCTTAATCTGTAAATTACAAGTTGTTGTTCTGTGGGTCATCGCTGCACTCGCTGAAATTTCTGGAAAAGTCCACACACAATCTAGCGTCTTTTTGATTTGCTTTTACTGTGATACGAGAGCTGCTTACATGAGGTTTTGTGAAGTTTTCGAGGATAATAAAGTGTGTCTTTTCCTCCAGTCAAAGCAGCAAGCTCCGCCCTTTTCCCTTCGCTGTTTGAGTAACTATGGCGACGCAGTTTGAGTGACAGGAGTGACACGCAAACTTAAAACTTCTAGATATGAAACAACAACAAATCATAATGATGATCATCATAGACAACAAAAACTGGAAATTTTAAATGTGGCAATTGTAATCACTGTCAGAATATGGAAAATACAAATTATTTTATGATGTCCATACAAGCATAAATACAATCTGAACTCATTTATTAACTGTAACACATCCTTTGTGTGTATAGACTGGAGTTCCCTGTGGCCGCTTCTATATTGGAAGGACAAGCGCAAATTAAAACAAGACTTGCAAACATTAAAATGCCATAAGACAGGCAACTTCAATATAGTATGGCTGTACACTATGCTGAGGCTGGACATGGGAGCCTAATAATCTAAAAATATCTGGAATCGAACATATTAAAGCATCTATAAGAGGTGAGACAGACTGAAGTTGCTCTTACAAAGAGAATCCTTTTGGATATATACTTTGAAAGCAAAGGAATTTCCTGGGTTGAATGATGATCTAGATTTTACTCCATTTTTGTAAATAGATACTGTATATATATTTTTCTTTGTAAATCTTCACTTTGTAAATTGTTTTGCAGTTGTGCTTGCTGCCCTGTAACTATCTTGCTCACTTGCACTCTTTGAGCTGGTCATGTGACTGGATCACATGACTGCCTCATATAAAAGAGCTCCAGTAGCCATTTTGTTTCTTTACTTGCCCTGATGAAGGCCTAAGCAGGCAGAAACGCGTAGGCGTTTTTAACACTTTGCCATGTATAATAAAGGCTTTTAAATTTTTGTAAAAATCCCTGAGTGCCTCAGTTCCCTTATTTTGCTTTGATGATCATCATAATAGGGCCTAATAGATGCAAATGCTAATAACCTGCAGCAGTAGCACACACTTATTGATAGTTTTAATATGAATTAAAACAAGTCCATTGGCTCATAGATGCTTTAAAACATTACGAGCTATTAATAAACACAGCAGTCATCAATGATTTTGAATAAAATCTAAATCGGCCAAAGTGTTCCAAAAAAATCAAAATTTTATTTTTTGGCCATATCGCCCAGCCCTATCCACAGAGAGAGCTTTGAGGAGGCCCCCTTTCCGTTTCAGCGAGGCACACACATACAGTGCAACAAATTAGCCTAAATAAAATTCTGTTAAAGCTCTTCATATTGCAAAAAACGTGGGCATCAGCTTAATAATTGTTTCCTGTTGAACAAAAGAAACCTAGACCTGTGGCCTTGGTGGACGCGCACGAAGCTACTGTGACGTAGACTGAAAAGGGTCTACATTAAGTGAAACATGCTTGAAAATGACCCTGGCATGAAAAAATGCTCACAATTCTACTGACAGAAGCTTCTAGGATTTATTAACTCACTCACAAGTGAATGGGTCATGATTTGACTTAATAATAATGTACCTTTTGAACTCACTTTTCGTAGTCATATTGATACTTCTGACCATAACCGTGTGTTTGTTTTTATTTTCTAAAATCTGGTCATTCAATGTTTAAACTCCCAGGAAGTCAAAATTTTGCCAGAGATGTAACGATCATTTGAACAGCTCGAGCTAAGGTTAAGTGTTTAATGTTATCGACTTTGCAGTGTAAATGTGTTTAATGGTGGTCTATTCATAATCTTGTGTCAACACAGCTTTGTTTGAGCAGCTCTTCTCTGCTCGTTCCCAGTTAAAGACCCGTCGCAATGCATTCTGGTCCATATTATAACAACACACGGTTTATATATATATATTTGTTTTAAAGTGTTTCCCTTTCTTTCTCATCTTAATATGTCTTTCCTTCTTTTCTCTCCTTCTTCTTCTCCTCTATTTTCACAAATCAATCCATCATTTTCTTTTTCTTTCTCTCCTCATCTACGCCATTCTTTCCTTCTCTATAGTAACTCTCTCCACTCTCTCCTTCTTTAGGTCTTACTCCATCTTCTTCTTTACCACCTCTCTCTTCTCTCCTCTTTTTACTTCTACCCTTTCCTTCTCTCACTTCTCTCTCTTTCTCGCTCTCTCTCACTTCCTCGATCTCTCCTTCTATAACATACCTCCTTCCTTCCTCGCTCTCTTCTACATTTCCTTCTCTCCTCCTTTCATCTTTCTTTCTGTTATTTTCCTTCTCTCCTCTTTTTTCTCTTATTCTTCCTCTCGCTCTCTTCTACATCTCTTATTTCCTTCTCTCCCTTCATCTTTCTCTTCCTCTCTTTTCTTCCCTCCTCTCCTCCTGTTCTTTCTTTTATTCTTTGTCTTTTCCTCTTTACCTCATCCCTCTCTTCTCTTTTCACCTGGTCCCTCGCTCTCATCTGTTTCACTTTCTTGCTTCGTCTTTTCATCCTCTGCTTCCTTCCCTCCTCTCTCTCCTTCATCTCCCCTTCCTCTCTCTCTTCTTTTACCTCTTCCTTCTTTACCTCTTTTCTCTCTCCTCCATCTATCTCTCTCCTTTTTCCCCTCCATCTCTCTCCTCATCTTTCTCTTCTACTTTACATTCTCTATTTTTCTCTATTCCTTGACTCTCCTTCTCATCCTTCTCTCCCTTTCTCTGTCATTTCATCCTCTTATTTTTTTCTTCTTCCCTTCTCTCTTTCCTCCTTTCATTCAATCTTTCCATCTTCTTCTCATTTCCCTCTTTCTCTTCTCCCCTTTATCTCTCCTTTTCCACCTTCTCTCTTTCTAGCTTTCCCTTCCTGGTCTCCTTGACATCCCTTCCCTTTTTCTTTCTCCTTCTCCCTCTTCTCTCTTTCTTTCTTTCTCTCCTTGTCTTGTTCTTCTCTCTTTTTGTCATTTACCCTTCCCTCTCCCTTTCTCTTCCTTACCTTTGCCCCCTTTCTCTCTCTTTTTAGCTTTCCCTTATTGCTCTCCTTGTCTCACCCTTGTCTTCTCTCTCCTCTCTCTCTCTTTCTCTCTCTCTACACTTATACATTCTTTCTCGTTTTCTTGCTATCTTTACTCCTTTCTCTCTCTCCCTCTCTCTCTCTCACTCCCTTTCTCTTTCTTTCTCTCTCTTTCTATTTCCAGCCCACACTCTCGCTGTTGTTTTCCTCGCAAACATCTCCGGAAAGAAAAGAAATTAAAGCCGCAAGCGGCATTCCAACGGCCCTCGCCGCACTCCGAAACGCAAGGGGGCGCTCACGCGCCCTAGTGACTTCTTCACATGACACCTACTGGCCAAGGAATGGTGCTTCGTGCCTTGTATTATGTGAGAATGAGAACTGTTTTGTAAAAGACCATTACAATATTATGGGCACTTTAGCAAATGGCCCTGAATGAGGACCAAAATGGCGACTGGGGTACACAAAAACCGTACAAGTTATCATAATAAATTGGATAACTTTTGATGACCAACTTGTCTAGTGTATGTCCAGCAAATTTGAGCTCAGTAGGTGAAACGTTCTAGGAGGAGTTGGTTAAAGTGTGAGGTGTGCGAAAAGCGCCAAACAAGGTCATTTGAGGTTAAAATGCAGGTTGGCGACCAAACGCTATGTCAGAGAGGCAAGTCATGATTAGGTTTTTTGCTCATCTTCATTAGTAGAAAGTGTGTACCGAATTTGGTGGCTGTACTCCAAACTTTGTTTCATAGTGATTCCCATAGGCGCAATGTATTTTGATATTGTTAGGTGGCGCTGTCAGGTCAATTTGTTATACCCCAAAAGAAAAGCTCTAAAAAAACAAATTTTTCACCACTTCTGATTTATGGTCAAAGTTTGGTGAGTTTTCGAGCATGTTCAGGGGGTGAAATTAGAGTTTAAAAAGCAGAAAAACTGATGAAAAGAGCAGAAGGAAATAAAACATTAAAGCCGCAAGCGGCATTCCAACGGCCCTCGCGGGCCGTGCTTCCAACTACTCGGACCTGCTCATAGGATGGCGCTGACGAGCCCTTAGTCAGTGTGTGATATGGTGTTAGTGGCTCATAAGAGCCTCGTGACAATACAGAGTAGACCAGAAGAGCAGCGCTTACGCGCTGCGTCGTCACGGCAACAGCGTGCAAAATACAGCTTCGGACCATTGGACTTTTTTGTTCGGGGTGTCATGAAGAGTCACTGTGCCAAATTTCACAAACTTTGGTGAAACTAATCAAATTTTATGGAGAAAACAAAATTGGTAAAAAATGCTCATTTGGATAACATGGGGATTTGAGCGCATTTGGCTGATTTTGGGCAGAATTTGCGGCTTCGCCGCACCTAAACCGAAAGACATATTGAAATAATTTGGATAACTTAAGCTCTCCCACTTGTGAAGTTCATGTGCACCGAATTGGAAGCCTGTGGGCAAAACGCTTTAGGAGGAGTTCGACAAAATGCGACGTGAAGGAAATGCGAAAATGTCATTGGAATAACATGGGCGCTTGCGCGCCCTCCCGCGGCAACGCGGATAAAAAAAGTACATGCTTCCCATTGGCTTTTTTTGATCGGAGGACCCAAAGGAATTTTGGGTAAAATTTCATGCATTTCGGAAAAACTAAATTTTTGACCCTCCATGTTAACCTTTGCGAAATGTAATTTCATTCTGTAGGGGGCGCTATCGCGCCGATGCAAGTTTTTTCACAACCAGTGGGTCAAGGCCATAAAATGTAACAAACGCATAATTGGTTCCATTCCAATCGGACCAACTATGTGGAAACGATAGGCAAATTAGTTTTTCATATTGCGGCAAAATGCTCGCTAAAATGTGCGGCTGCGCCGCACTTAAACCATGTGACGTAAAACTGAAATTTGGATAACTTAAGATGCCCCACTTGTGTAGTTGATGTACACCGATTTTGGGGTCAGTGGGCGAAACGCCCTAGGAGGAGTTCATCAAAGTGCGACGTGAGCAAAAACGCTGACTCAGCGCTGCGGCACTTCTAATCCAACATGGCGGCCAATAGGTACGTCAGGGGCGTGGCCATGATTGGCTTTTATGTTTGGCTTCCTTAGAAGAATGCGTGTAGCGAATTTCGTGGCCGTACGTTGAAATTTGTGTCTGGCCGACTCCCATAGGCCCAATGTAAATCGATATTTGTAGGTGGCGCTGTCGCGCCATTTTTGTCTCGGCAAAAACGAAACCTATAAAAAACAAAATTTTTCGCCGGTTCTGAATTTTGGGCAAAGTTTGGTTCATTTTTGAGCGTGTTCAGGGGGTCAAATTAAAGATCAAAAAGCAGAAGAAAGAAAAATAAAAAAATAATAATAATAATAAAAATTTTAGCAAAAACAATATAGGCGTTGCCACGGCAACAACATATTATACGTTTTCGGAAAGCTCTCGGCCGTGCGCACGTCCCCGTGGGGTGGAAAGTGACTGACGAGCGCTTACGCGCTCGTCAGTCACTTTCGAAGTCGGACCCCCCCATTGACTCCCATTGATTTCCATGCATTTTAGCAGAAACAAGGAGAACTCATGCCTGCGGCATGAGTTACTGAGTAGGGCTTGATGCCAGGAGTTCATTTCTAGGGGTTATGCGCTTCGCGCAGGTTTAGTCAACAATGAGTGCATGGCCTTCGGCCATGCACTCATTGTTGACTATTTTTGTGTTATCAGAAGTAAGTATACACATCCCATGCCTTCGGCATGGGCTAATTTGTAGCTCTCGCAGGGGGCGTGGTAGTGGCTGATCATGATGGCTGGGCTTCGCCCAGCCATCATGATCAGCAAGAGCGTTGACAACAATGAGTGCATGGCCTTCGGCCATGCACTCATTGTTGAGTATCTCTGTGTTAGCAGAAGTAAGTATACTCATCCCATGCCTTCGGCATGGGCTCATTTTGTAGTTCTCGCAGGGGGCGGGGTAGTGGCTGATCATGATGGCTGGGCTTCGCCCAGCCATCATGATCAGCAAGACACTTGGCAACGATGATGCCTGGGCTTCGCCCAGGCATCATCGTTGCAGAATCAATAGGCCCTACGCCCTGCTGGGGGCTCGGGCCTAAAAAACACCACTCTCTCTCTCTCTCTTCACTTCCTGTTTCCTCCGCCGCCCGGTCGCCGCTGACAACGGTATCCGCTGACGACCGTTGCCGCGGGAGACCGTTACCGGGGCAACCCCCTCTAACACGGCAGCGGCGGCGCCATCCTCGCGCCTGACGGTGCATTTCTGACACTTTAAAACAGGTGCGCCTCCGAGAGAGAAAAGAAAGAGAGAGAGAGAGATGTGAGAAAAGAGGAGAAGATTCACGTGTGGATGTGAGACGGATCTGGGGAAGGTTTGAAAGTGTAAAAATGTGAATAAATGTGGAGAAAAGTCACGTGTTTTGCAGCTGAGGAAGCGAAAGGAGGAGACGGAGAGGACAGAATGTGCCTGAGAAAGTCATTGAGAAACTCCACACAAAGCAACGACAAATGTAATGTTTTCAACTGTGAAATACAAGTCATCCATTCATTTTGTTCTACCTCTTGTTTCCGTCAGGGATCGCAAGTGACTGGAGCCTATCCCAGTGACTTTGGGCCTTAGGCGGGGGAACACCCTGGACAACCATTCTCTCTCTCATTCACTCACAGAAGAAATTTACAGTGATGCTCAATTAACCTAAACATGCATGATTTTGGAGGTGAGAGGAAACCGGAGTACCCGGAGAAAACCCACAGTGACTCGAGGAGAACATGCAAACTCCACCCAGAGAGATCATGAGATGTTGATATGGTCCGACCCCAGAGTCAAACCCACGACCTCTTATTGGGAAGCCAGAGCTATAACCACTTTACCATGCACAACACAAGCGATCCATATTAGAATTATAATCAAAGGTGGACAATGTTGTTTTCAAGACTTTTGCAATCGGGCTGGGTGATTTAGAAAAAATTCATATTGCGAATCTTGAAGCCAGATCATGATTTTGGTTTGATCATGCATGCTTCGTGTAGACTAGAATGTCTATTCTGAGGTAAATCAACTCAAAGAAAAAGTAAGCCACACCAATGTCCTTGTAGAGGTGCATATGCAAAGAAAAGCAAAGCACATGGGCTATCTACCATTTTGTGCACTGTGGTTAAAGAGAGAAGAAAAAAAAGATCTGATGAAGGCTAATTGCTGCAATGTTATCTGGAATATTAAATATGTTTTGGACATCTGCCATTTGAGAGTGCAATGCATTTTTTTCTATACTTGAGGTAAATCAAATCATTTGCCTTTTCATAAAGTTTCTGCTTCACTGTGGGTAAAGTCAAAGACAAACTAGCCTTGCCTTTCAGAGAGAAACAAGCGACGGAAGCCTTCTGCACATTACAGGAGTTTTGGCCTGATTTTAAGACTCTTGTGCCCCTCTACCGGTTCAGGAGGTGTGGCCAGAGTAAGGATTTTCTTAAAAAAAATTTTGTGGTTTCTCTCCTTATGTTTGTGCGTCGCTGCAACTCTGTTATGACTACAGATTAGGGCTGTCAAGCAATTGTCTTGAGTTAACTCACGATTAATCGCATTTAATTAAATGTTTATTTTATTTTTTATGTATTTTACATTCTAATAACATATTTAGCTTTAATTCCTGTTTATTATGTCTTAATTGTAGAATGTATTACTCTCTTGAAGTGTAAAATAATGGTTGGATGGCTGTCCCAAAACATTAGGCCAAATCGTGGTATTGATTTGTCTCACTCATTATAGGCATTTAATACACTGCTCTTTCACAATAAAGTGCTTCCTGCAGCTGGAGATTATGAGACTTTTATTGTGAAGGATTCAAAGGAAGTGTTAGTGAGAACTAGCCGAGCCAAAAGTAAAACTTTGAACGTTCTTGCTGGAGTTTTGAAAGACTATTCTGGATATTGGATATTTTCAACAACCTGAGTGGACAAACATTGCATTTAGTGACCGCGGACCGCGACTTAGCGAGATCGGGAAACACGTACGAGCCTCGAGGAACAGCATCTTCCTCACCACCTGATCGAACTGCACACGGACAAAGCTGAGGTAAACAAACACATCTCGCTCGTACAGTGGTGCGATCGAGTGGAAACGTTACTAAAGTCTACAAAAGTGAACCAGCAGAGCCTTGTCTAGTTCTCTTTCTGCTTGTGCACCGAGTTTTTTTTCTATGAACCTCACGTCACTGGAACGCTTCAATGAAAAATAAGCATGCGATTCATTTGCATCAAAAAAATGATCGCCGTAAAACAGTTTTGCGTTAAACTAACAGCTACTATAGATCTTATTTTCACGCTCCGGCTAAGACTGCGGTTTGCGTGATTCCTGTGGATAGTTTCCTTCTCATTCCATTCATTCCTTATGGACAATTTGCTGAGATGTGCTAAAATGAATTGATATTTTAAAAACTCAAAGCAGAGAGCGAATTTCAACTAGATAACCTTGGCAACAAGTTCAGAGCTTCACATACGAGGTAAATACTTCACCAGAGAAAGATGTGCGTTTATAAAAGTGCATAAGTTTGGTGCAATGCTAATAGCTAACAAATAATATAGCGCAAATATAAAGCAGACAATTTGATAAAAAATACATGACATCCTAGGTTGAGTGTTTTGTATAAACCTAGTTCAGTTTGCAGAATTCTTTTAAAATTAATATTTAAATTAAATACTAGGGATGGGACAAGATCTCGTGTCGCGAGATCTCGCGAGATCAAACTGTCACGATACTGTGCGCACACGTACTGAACTGTCTTATCCCATGGTCATGAAATTAAGTTTGTAACTTTGAGCAGTGTAGTAAAATCCCACACACAGACTTGTAGCAGACTTATTCTGACAGAAAACAGTCTAAACTCTGTCTCAGCTTTTATTTCGTAAAGATAGGACCAATATTGACAGAATAATTAGTCCTAAACATTGTAAAAGTTAGCGCAAAAAATGTATAATCGTCAAATATACGCGCGGACATCGTGGGAACAGCCAGTGTTTTTCACACTTAAACATAGTTTAAAATAGATCCACAAGAGATATTTTGGTCTCTGTCATCAATAAAGTAGGAAAGTCTCCTCACCTGTGTGTGTTGGTCCCTGTCAGCAGCGGCAGCGCTGTGAAGCAGGAGAAAGGGGCGGAGTCTGAGCTACACACGGGGGAGCGGATCAATTTCAGTCAAAACTCATATCGTTCAAATAATAAAAATCCAAGGTGATACACATAATGAAAGGTAAAGCTAAACTAAAAGAATATAAACTAACAATAATAAATAATACAAATAAATTTTTATTTGCCTTGTTTAAATTCTAAATTGAAACAATTAATGCAAATTATTTAAAAATCTTGTCTCGATCTTGTGGACCCAATCTCGTGGCTCGTCTCGTCTCGTGAAAATTCTGCCTCGTCCCATCCTTAATAAATACAGGTTAGCATTAGCTTCAGAGACAAAACGGCACATTTTATAAACACATGGTAAGTATTTACCTCGTATGTGAAGCTCTGAACTCGCTGCAAATAATTTTCTGGCTGTAACTCTGCTTCGTGTCAGTTAAATATTTAATTAGTTTACGGCTTTTGAGCTGGCTTCTGGAGGGAATGAACTGACCGGAAACAAAAATCCACTGGTTCATTCAGAACGGAACTAGCCTGTGGCCTGTTCTGTTTTTGACACGTCCAAAAATCGAGAGATTGAAGCAGAAATGGTAAAAAAAAAAAACTTCTGGGATCATTTGAGGATCCCTTGCCATTGTTTATAGATACTTGCTCAACATTTAAACCAATCAAACCCTGCAGACTCTGGACCAATCAGACGTCAGCGTTCACAGAGTCTTTGTGAAAGTCTCCTCAGCCCTTGACTTGGCCTCTGCTGCCGTCAGTTCACTCTGATGATAAACAAAGCACTATCCTGTTATCTGATTCACGCACAGACGGACACCACGGCTGAATTTAAAGTCTGTATATCATCGCACAAGGAGAAAAGGGACAAAATATAAAGGCTCAGCTCACGCCAACAGGGTAGAAATAATCAAAGTTTCAGAATCCACTCATATGTCACTTTAAATTGCATTAATAGTCAAATACTGAACTATAAGACTGCCTTAGAAAAAAAAAAAACGCAAAACCTTGTAACTTTCTGGAGGCGCAAAATGTCTGCATGATTTCACGTAAAAAAGTTAAAATATACTTCGGAACATCTCTCATGGACATAAATAAGCTTCCTGCCCAGTTTAGATTTTATTACAGCTAAAAAGATGACATTTCCATGGAAACCAGCAGAAAGAGTATCACTTCCAGGTAAGGTTGTGCAATTAATCAAATTTCACTTACAATTATTGCTGTAATCGTTTGCAAAAATTGTGTAATCGAGTAATCGTGATTATGACCGTTTTTTACAATAATAGAATACATTTATAACAGTTTATTTCTGTGAGATCTGTCACATATTTCATTTGATCTCTTCCCTCTCTACATGTAAAGGACGCTAACGCTCTGCAGTCTCTCTAAGCGAATCATCGTTTGAATAATCGTGATATTATTTTCATCGTAATCGAGCAACCCTACTTCCAGGGCATAAAAAAGTCATTTTGGGGGTATAATCTTAGAGTAAAGAGGCACAGATCAGCCAGATCAGGCCTTCTAGAAAAGATATATTTATTGGTTTGATATACAGTACAGGTTTTGGTCAAAACGTTAGCGATTCCCTGGACTAAATCACAAACAGTGTTGGGAGTAACTACTGTAATTTCTGCCCTATTGAGCGCACCTGAATATAAGCCGCACCCACTAGATTTAAGTGTGAAAAATGATAAAGTACATATATAGGCCGCACTTGTTAATAGTAAGTCTATGAGAATCTATAATTTGCTACATTGCATAGTTCAAAGTTTGTGAAAAAAGTAGTGGTTTATAATCCAGAAATTACGGTAGTTACTTTTGTAACTAGTTACTGTAATATATTCCACTTTTCAGTAACTAGGCAGTGTAACTCATTACTTATAAAAATGTTGATAATATATTACTAGTTACAATCTGAGTAACTCAGTTACTTTCATATAAATTAATTGCTTTTATATTCTATTGAAAGCGACACTTCAGGACCAAAACATCACTAAAATACTGTCTGTTGGCTTAAAGATGAATAAAATATTATGAGAAAAATGTGTTGTGACATCACATTTCATAAATTACCCAGTAATCAAGTGTTTATGTAACAGGATTAGTATCGTACAAGGTCTTAACAACTGTGTGATCAAAGTAACTCAAAGTAACTCACAGTAGTGTAACTCAAGTTACATTTTTGAGACAGTAATATTGTAATACAAATGTATTACATTTTTCTCCCTGTAACTAGTAATATATAATGTATTACAGTTTTAAACTAACTTACCCAACACTGATCACAAATACCTGTAACGCTGGACTTTGTTATGAAAGATCTAAATCCGGCTGCCACGAGGAGTTTAAGATCTTTTGTGATTTTAGACGTGTCAAGAAAAAAACAGGCCACAGACATTTACAAGGATTATTAGTCTGACAATCGCATCATGTGACAGAAGAACAGAGACGACACAGACGTGCGGAGAACAGTGTGTGTCACGTGATCGAGCGCAGAGTGTTTTCTTTCATGTGCGCGGTTATAAAAGTAAAACAACAACAAAGATCACAGGAGAGCGGAGACTCATTAGAGGTAAGGAGTTGTAACCAGGGCCATAGCACCAAATTCTGGGCACCAGGTACAAACTTTGTTGATGGGCCCCTAACACATTCTTGTGTTTGATTATTTAGTTCGGTCTTATTATTTTTCTGTTCATTTCTATATCCTATATTTATTTATTTTGTACATTACACAGATATTTAGTGTTGCTAATAGGGTTTTTGCAGGTTTCATAACTGACTACAAAACATTACATTTATGAGTTTTTGGCGTCAAAACCACCGCATTCACTCGCAAAAGACGAGAAGAAAATGAAATGTGTTCTAAAGACGCTCTTTCAAATTTTAGCTATCTTGTTTTAAGCTATAAGCTGTCTAAATTTTGCAAAAAATATAAAATTTCAGTAACATTTTTGACACAAATATTGTGCACTTCATCTCAGATCCAATCATGTCTCGCTCTGCGCAGCTTGTTCAATCAGCTTCAGCTCTCCTCCTCCTTCTCAGCCTATCAGGGCGTCAGCCACATTCAAAGAGCAGCTCAACCTCTGCTCTTGCTTCAGCTGTCGCAAGCGTCATTTCATCTCATCGCAACCCTCCTCCTCCCATCTCCACCTCAACTTCCACCTTCTCCTCTCAACCACCACCAGTGTCTAGGCTCCGGGGAAATCTCCTACTCCAACAGCTCATCATTATCGCATGCACATTGTTTCTGCGGGCCTAAGCGCAAACCTGTAAATAAATTCATCATTAATCGCATCATTTGTCTGTTGAGTCTGTCCAGTTGAAATATTGTTGCTGATAAAGAAGTTGGATAATATTTGACACAAAACTTTATTTATTGAACTGATCACTTTGTGTCAAAGGCTGGCCATTTGTTTGCAAAAATCCGCCAATTCTTGCTTATAATATTTTAGTCTAAAGCCAGTGGTGTTGTAAGGGTATCATGGGGCCCCAAGCAAGAAATAATTGGGGACCCTCATGCCCGATATCAGCACAGTAATCAGACAATCTATTAAGACAAAAACATTAAATTGTTTAATTTAAATTTATAGAAACAACAACAAAAAAAATCAAAATTGTAATCAAGGACTCCTAGCCCATTAGTGAAGGGTTAAAGAACAAAGTACCACTAAATATAATTTAACCTCTAAATAAACATAGTAAACAACAAACACAAAAACATTGTGTATTAGGAAAATAAAAAAGTTTTAAATTCTCCATTTTGTCTCTACCGGGGCAGTGAGGGTCCTCTGGTGGGGCCCCTTTTGACTTGGGGGCCCCAAGCAATTGCCTGGTTTGCCTGTCCTGTAGCAATGCCTCTGTCTAAAGCTGTTATATAATTTGTAATATATATTTTAAAGTCTTTTTAATCATAGCTAATATTTTTTCTTTTTATACTATTATTTTATGAATGTTAGTTGCACATTATCATCGAAGCAAGTTCCTATTCTGATTGTATTTGTTAATAATTTGTCCAGTTAATATCCTTCTTTATTCAGAGATTTTTCTAAAGCCAATGTTTATTTGCTTTGCTACGTTTTATTAGAGTGACAACGCACAAAGAACTACATTTATAGGAACAATCAATCTTACAAACAAAAAACAAACAACATTCATTGACTGTCACTCGTCATAAATATTCTTCATCTGTACAATGTTATAATGTCAAGTGAACACAATCTATTACAAGTGTATTTTTTTGTCTTTTGATCAAGCTCTTGTGCTTTTAACTTCCTCTTTTGCTTTTATTAAATGTTACTTCAAGGTTTGTTTTTCTACAAATGTCCTGTGTTTCTTCAAATACAATGATTTATTTTGGCACATGACTTTGAACTTTACTCACAGGGTCAGAACTAACCACCACTGGGCAGAAAATGTGTTCGGACTATTCAGTCTTTTCACAGGATTTCAAAACAGAATCATTTAAACTGTGTAAGCTGTTAAAAGATTGGCACTAATTGTGTTCAATTAGTGCCAATCTAAAATAATGTAGTAGAGTTGTCAAACAAAAAGACAATCTAATCAATACTGAAACTACTGTAGACACTGAGTCAAGTCCCAAGTCAAAAAGAGACAAGTACAAGTTAAGACTCAAGACAAAGAGAGACAAGTTCAAGTCAAAGAAAGACAAGTCCAAGTTAAGACTCAAGTCAAAGAGAGACAAGTCCAAGTTAAGAATCAAGACAAAGAGAGACAAGTCCAAGTTAAGACTCAAGTCAAAGAGAGACAAGTCCAAGTCAAAGAGAGACAAGTCCAAGTTAAGACTCAAGTCAAAGAGAGACAAGTCCAAGTCAAAGAGAGACAAGTCCAAGTTAAGACTCAAGTCAAAGAGAGACAAGTCCAAGTTAAGACTCAGTCAAAGAGAGACATGTCCAAGTCAAAGAGAGACAAGTCCAAGTTAAGACTCAAGTCAAAGAGAGACAAGTTCAAGTCAAAGAGAGACAAGTCACGTCAAAGAGAGACAAGTCCAAGTTGAGTCTCAAGACAAAGAGAGACAAGTCCAAGTTAAGACTCAAGTCAAAGAGAGACAAGTTCAAGTCAAAGAGAGACAAGTTCACGTCAAAGAGAGACAAGTCCAAGTCAAGTCCCAAGTTAAAGAGAGACAAGTCCAAGTCAAGTCCCAAGTTAAAGAGAGACAAGTCCAAGTCAAGTTCCAAGACAAAGAGAGACAAGTCCAGGTTGAGTCTCAAGACAAAGAGAGACAAGTTCAAGTCAAAGAGAGACAAGTCCAAGTTAAGACTCAAGTCAAAGAGAGACAAGTCCAAGTTGAGTCTCAAGACAAAGAGAGACAAGTCCAAGTCAAAGAGAGACAAGTCCAAGTTAAGACTCAAGACAAAGAGAGACAAGTCCAAGTTGAGTCTCAAGACAAAGAGAGACAAGTCCAAGTCAAGTCCCAAGTTAAAGAGAGACAAGTCCGAGTTAAGACTCAAGTCAAAGAGAGACAAGTCCAAGTTGAGTCTCAAGACAAAGAGAGACAAGTCCAAGTTAAATCTCAAGTCATAAAGAGACAAGTTCAAGTCAAGAAGAGTCATCACCATCAGTAGGGATGGGTATTGCCAAAAGCCTTCAGATACAACACTTGTCTTGATACATGTAGATCCAGATACAATTTCCTTAATACGTTACGCATCAAAACACATTTTCGCAAATTTGTAAAAATCGACCAATCATGCAGAAAATATACATTGATTATATTTTCTGCTATACCTTTATCAAAGCACAAGTGACTTATGAATAATTAAAGTTTTCAACTTAGTAACATCAGCCAAATACACAAAATGCAACATGACCAAAAGAAGAAGAAAGAAAATGTATAAACTAGAGCTGGGCCATTAATCAAAAAATCGAGAGATCAAATCGTTCCGAATCGTCAATTATTTGATGAGTTTTGAATCGAAAGATCGAAAACCAGTCTTTTGTAAAAAGAAATGTGTAGTTTTGGAGCAAAAGTCAAACTTTGAGGTAGAATATTGATAAATAGTTTTTTTTTTTTTTTAAAAGACATTTAGTATTACATCCCAGATTTAAAATGTAAATACATTTGAAAAAACTTCATCTTTAAATTTCTTTTAATTATTTCTGCAGCTTTGTAGTACAAATCATGATTTGGCTGCAAAAAAAATGTGATATTACGCCCAGCTACTTGTGAATGAAAGAAAAAGCAACTTTGACTATATTTTGATAAAGTAGCCTAATTTTGCATTAATTTGGATACTTAAGACAACTCTAGACTCAACTGTTTAACAAAACTTTAGCCAATATCAGACTTAATTAATTCTGCACAAAAAACTTCCCATAATTCACTGCTTTTTTCCATAACAGGGACAAAAACTGATCCTCCACAGTCACGCACAACGCTCTCCAAAATTAAAAATCTAATTACAACCCATTCCAGACATTAATTCTCGCTCTCACGCCCATTAACCACGCAAAAACAATCATCAAATTACCTTTTTCTTGGCTTTGCAGTGGCAGCACACCGTCCACATGTATTTGAGCGTCCTCCAGAGCAAAATTATAAAAAGTCCCCCGAAGAAAGTGACCATGGACGAGGCGAGGAAAGCCCACCACATGCGCTGCCCGTTGCTGTCACAAGGCACGTCCGGGGAAAAGGGGATAATCACGTTCATTTTGGAGATCTGTATGGACGGGTCCGGGTTGTAGCGTTCCCTGCTGTTTTTCGGCATTTTGGGGGTGATTTTTATAGCGGGTTTCAATCGGCGTAGGAGGAGTAGTAAACAGGTGGAGCCAGTCAGAAGCTTTTTGTGGATCGCTGCTTTGGCGCTGGGGGAATGATCCGGCCATCGCCCCCGAGATTAATCGCTTCCTCCCGGTCATTATCGCACACCAGTGACCGCTCAACGCACCTGGAGCTTCAGCTTTGGACGGTGAAACGTGACAGAAAGCGTCAAACAACCTCGGAAAACTTCATTTGCGTTGTGTTAGATCGGCGCGTCACGGTCGTAAAGGTGTCATCTCGTCAAATCCGCGCGTAAAAATCGCACAATCCAAAAGTTACGTAGCGTTTGGAAAGATAAATACGTCCGTTCTCGGTGTAAAAGAAAGATGGAGATGTGAGGAGCACGACACACTGTTGAATGCGTGATTAAAAAACTAGTAAAACAAAGAAATCCTGGTTCGTTTCTGCGTCTTCGTTGAACAACTTACGTCCCCATTTTGTTGGTAAAAACGTGCGTCCTTTACGTCGCGTGGTTGTTGTTTTTTGAGCGTGTCGTTTTGGTTTGTTTGGGGAAGATGGCATCCGTGGGTTTACAGGTGGAACTGGAGCCGTGGAAGCAGCAAAGCGGCAGCAGCAGCAGCAGCAGGCGCGCGGAGAGGAGAGCGGCAGTGTGAGGCGGTGAGAGCGGAGGCGGCAGTCTGAGGGCCGCGCTCAGAGGAGGCAACTGCTTTGAATTTGGATTAAAAGAGAGATATTGTTCTCTCATCATTATTACTCAAAGTTGTATTTGAATTGATTCTTGTGTGTTTGAGTAATCTTGTGTTGAATTGTAGCTGCTCCTTTTACACCTTCCACCTTTCCTCACTCACCTCTAGTTAACACCCATTTACGTGTGGTAACTAGAGGAAATCAGATTTCAAGTAAAACATGAAAGGTACAAAATTGTCAAGAAACATATTTACAATTAATATAAATTTAAAATCAACAGCTTGTTAACCCATAAGGACCCATCATACACTGGTGGAACAGCCACTCTAGAATTCTAGAAGGTTCTAAAAATGATTTTATTCACAGTTTTGATTTTACACACTCCCAGAGTGACTCCTGATGAACTCCTGATGCATCTGGTCCTGGTCATGTGACTTTGTTTTTACACAGCAACATTTCAAATGGTCAATTTTTCAACTTCGCTCCAGTGTCCAAATTTGCATTTTTAGTTAATATTTCATAGTTAATATTTTCTTGTTCGAATTAAAATTAAACAATGTTTATGTTCTGACAGAAGTGCCTCATCGCACACAACCTGATGTTTACACATTTTATCAATCATTTAATGGAAAACCGATCATTGAAAGTGCTGTAACACACGTGTTACTGTGGGACTTTAGACTTTGAAAACCCCAATGTGACACATATGTCACATTATTGATTACTAATCAGGGATCAATATGAAGTGATGAATAGTTCAGCTGATTCTGTCACGTTTTACCTCAGGACTTCAATTAAACTTTCTAGCTACGTCCGACTAATTGGGTTAACCAGTCTTAAGACAGCTGTCACTCGGCTCCTGGACTTCAATTACATTTCTATTGACCTATTTAGTCCCGCCCACTTTTCTAGGATGTGCACTTCCTGTTTAGCTCTGTTAAGTTAGCTTACATGTTTGTTTGTTTGTTTGTTTGTTTGTTTGTTTGTCTTGTGGGGCAATTTTAAACATATGAAATGACAGTTAGAATAAACCCATCGACTGAAGTCTACAGGCTAACTACAGCGAAACAGGAAGTGCACTTCCTAGAAAAGTGGGCGGGACAAAATAGGGTCAATAGAATTTATCTTTTGGTAGTCACTTTAGCATTTCTTTAGTACATCCGTGTACATTTTTAAACTTCAGAATCAAACAGAATCAGGTGATATGGTAAAAACTAAGTTTAAGTGTTTTCTTAGGTGGGTTTTATTGACAGAAGATCATTTCAAAGGTAAAAAAAAAAAAGGAATAAACCATTATTGCACTGTTATAGGCCATATTATTCCAAGCGGAAGTCGAACCGCGACCTTCTTGCTGTGAGGCAAGAGCACTATCCAGTGTTTTGCCATTTATGGAGACCACACATAAAGTTAAATGGATGTGGCTATAGCTTTGGATTATGAAAAGCTACAGACATTTTACACTGAAATAGAAGCTATTCCAGAGGACTTTGAAGTTATACCATCCGTTGTCTGCTCCCACCTGAAGCAGGTTAAACGATGTGACAGGTCTCCAGAGTTGCACCTGGACCTGACTATGACTTGTCTCCAGAGTGGTTTTGGCTGAACATCTGAATGACGTACGTGCGTAAGAGCGCAGCCTCCGGGTTTGCAGACTCGCCTCACACCGGAGCGAGAGGAGAGAGAAAGCGGAGGGAGGAGCGTGCGCGCAGACGCTGATGTCTCTCTGTTTTTAACCTGTCAGAGTGTTTTCTATGAGGTTGTGCGTAATGTGGAGCTTTTCTTACGTAGACAGAACATAATAAACTGTATTGTACTGATCCTAAATAACAGTGGTTTGATTGTGGATGACCTACAGAAAGTTTTGATATTTATTACTTTTGTAGATCTAGTTTTGGACTCCAGACTGGACTTGAACCTGGTCTGGGACATGGGCCGTAAATATTATTTTAATGACACCTGTTTCTAGCAACCGTATTGACGAGAGCCAAATCTAGTTGTTTTCTCAGATATGACACTGTTATGTTTAATAAGATCTGGGTTTTACATATTAACTGTGAAATGATCAACAAGAACAAGTTTATTTCAATCAAATGCGATCAAACATGTTTTAGTGCCTTATCTGGTTTTTACGTCCTGTTTAAGGTGTTTCGATCAAATATTCTATGCCAGGACTTATATTATAAGAAATGTAAGACTGAATAATGACCAATGTTACAAAAATTAAAAAAAAATAAAATTGAGGAATATTTTGAAATGGCATAATAAGTAAAAATAGCTGCAAGAGCTGTTTTACTGTAACTCAGGAGTGTTTGCTCCCCTACTGGTCAACACTTTAATTGTTGGACAGATAAAAAACATTTCTATATTTTTTTGCTGGCAGATCACTTTTAAACAATATTATGCATCGGAAAATGTTGTTTACAAGATGAAGTTGCTTTGCATTTGCAAGTTTATACCCAGAGCTGCTTTGATTCTTCATTGTTGTTTGTTGCTCCAGGGCTTTTTCATTCCTGTCTCTGAAATCAAACAACAAAGGTTAAATCAAATGAAAGCAACATCTCATCTGTCTTTGGTCATGTTAGTCTATCTTTCTGCTTTGTTCACACACAGAGTTTAAACTGAACAAATGTGACCTTGTGTAACTTATTCACATATACTTTAATCAAACGTTTGTTTTTCATTACCTAGACTTAAATAAATCAATGTTGCAGATTTCTACACGTGCATAATAAACAGTATTGGGTGTAACTTAGATATTAGATTACATTTTTGAGTAATGAAATGTAACTTAGTAATTGTGTAAACACTTCTAAATAAATTACAGTTACTAACAAAATACTTTAAAGTAAAAAAATTACTCCAAACATAACTTGTGTGAGATAAAACAACTCAGAGACAGAGATTAGTAGAACAGAGCCCAGAATCATTTCTGTTGTTGATTTTACTTCATTTGAACCTATTTAAGTAAGTCATTTGTTGTTTCCCTCTGTTTAAATACAATTGGTAAAATATAAAATCCTATTTATGAATGATGTTACCAATATTACACACAAGTTACTTTCTTGGGGCAGTAACTAAGTAGTGTAACTACTTATGTTTTTAAAAGGTAAAGGAGTAACTGATTTCTATTTCAATAGTAAAAAAAATAAAAAATAAATAAATGAATAAATGCTTATGGAAATCTCACATTTAGTGAAGTCTGAAGATGCTCATTGGAGATTGGCACGAAAGTTACGAAAAGGATGGCAAATCCAAGGCACTCTTCATACAATAAAAAAAATAGATATACAGTATATATTATTGCTTTAAAAGCTGATCTGTTTCCCACGTGTACAAGCTCACAACAGCCTTCTGCGTGAGAAACAGATCAGCACTGGCTTTTAAAGCAATAATATTTTAACAATGAGATAGCCCAGATTAATGAAAGCTTTTAACATTTTTATTCTTAGGTGCCTTGGGTTTTCCCCCCTTTTTGTACCATTTCAATACTTTTTCCCCTTAAATGAAAATGCATTAAACTTGAGTCAGTTGAAATAAATATGTCTATTTTTAATTATGTGTATTTAATTCTAGTTTTAAACAAGAGAATGACCCCTAGTCCAAGACAAGATCAAGACTCTTAAGTCTCTGAAGACTTAAGACCAAGACCAGTTTCAAGTACTACACTACTCAACATTTCCATGACCTTCACGTATAATTGTGTATTTGACCTCAGTCTATTGTTGAGTGTGCTTCACTGTATTCTCTTTTATTCTGTTTTAGATTAAAGGAAACCTATTGTGTAAAATTTATTTTTCTATTTTTCCCCATCTTTAGATTATTCAAAATTTCAGAATGATTTTTTAATATTTGCATAATCTTGTATTGTCCTGCAGCTGATTGAGTGCCCAGAAAAATCTCATCCTCACCTACCACCTATCCACGCCCACAGTATTTAGATGTGATTATTCAAAATATTCACATTAAAAGCAAAGCATGTACAGTTCAAAATAGTCACAGAGCCACTTTAAAACACTAAAAATAACATTTAAAATCTGCTGCTTGTTAAATTAAAATCTTACAATGAAGGGGCGGGTCTTATAACTACAAATGGGCGGGGCTTAGCAGTTCTGCAGTTTTGAACAGAAAGTACGAGGACCGATTTCTAAGCTCTATTACGTCAATTTTGTGTTTTACATTAAACAAAATGTAAATAATTGATCTTCAAATATTGTAGTTTATTCCTATATACAGAGAAAAAACGCAATAAGTCTCCTTTAATGTTCCTGAAATAAATGACAAAATTACTGTTTTATTCACTTTCCTGAACTGATTTAAGACCAAAACAGAACAATTTTAAGCATTTCTAAACCTTAAAAAACAAAAGAAACAAAACAAAATTAATTCAGTTACAATAACCTTTAAATAAATAAAAAAATCCAATCTAACCCACAATACAAGTAAAAATAAGTCACACCAGACATCTTAAATGTATTTTTTTTATTATTACTTTGTAGAAATTCGAACCTTCAATAACAGTTAATAGAGTTAAATCTGAAATGTATTAAGATTGCCAAAGAATCCCAGTGGTACTTTGAAATATCCCACCAAAAACAAAAACAAAAAAATATACCAACAACACATCCCTTCTTTATCAGCAGGTATGGTTAAAAACGTCGTCTTGGCACAATATTTGAAATGATGAACAGAAATTATAACATAAAAAGTCTTTATAGCCCCTGATTCTTCCACTATAAATAAGAATAAATGAAAATATAGTCGCAAAAGAAGACAGCTACACGTATAAGCTTTTCGATAACATAAATTAATATGGCAGGATATACAAAAATTACATGAGTAAAGTGGTCCTATTCAAAGTTAAACATAATAACTTTTTTAAAATAGTATAGTGTAGTTTATTGATAAAACTTCATGTGGTCCATTAAAACTACTGGACGATTATTCAAGTAAGTGTTCTAGCCATAAACTGTAGATAAAAGTGGAAAAAGGATGAGCTATGTAATGAGTTAGCATTAGCAGCAACCAAATGTGATGCTTAAATGAGCTGGTGTTAGCCACGTTAGCTTTGGTTAGCTTCAAATTTACTGGAGAATATTTTAATTTCTTGAATATATAAATTGATAACATGTAATGTAGCCAATAGCTTAAGTAATTATAGTTAGCATTGTTAATATTCACATTTTATGATTAAATTAGCAAAGGTTAGCATAAATTCTTATAGGATCAATGCTGAACGTCATTGCTAAAAGCCATGTATATTGCTATGGTAAGATTCTTAAAATAAGGATATTTTTTGTTAATTTTCTCTAGATAAGAATATTATTTTACCTATTTCAAAGCATTTCAGTCTTGTTTCAGTAATTTAGTTTTTTATTTTCAGCTAAAATATTAGCAATAGTGCAAGTTAATTTTTACGTACCTATTGATGAATTAACGAAAACAAAATGAGTTCTTATTTTGTCAAAACTACTCAAATTGTTTGAATTCTAGCCCTTTTAACCAAGATTATCAATTAGCTTTTTGCAATGTAGTTTGACCTAATGATAGTTATTAAAGTATTAGTACTGTTTACTGTACATAAAAGCTGAATACATATTAAGTAATAAAGCAACAATAACCTTTTATGATTAAATTAGCTGGTGTGGTCCTGTTAGCTTTTGCTAGCTTCTAAATTACAATATGTCAACATAACTTTTCAAGAATTTAGCTAATTTATGGAAATTCCAATAAAGCATTAGCTAATAGCAGTATGTAACTAGTTAGCCTTAGCAACAACCAAATAAAATTAGCCGACGTAGTCATGTTAGCTTTTGCTAGCATATAAATAAAAAAGGCTAACTTTGCAAGAAGCTAAGGTAGCATGTACTAAGTTAGCATTAGCAAACACCAAATTAAATTAGCTGGTGTTAGCCATGTTAGCATATGAATTTTACAAAAAGTTACATTTAGTGTAAAATATTTTAGGCTGATGAATATTCCAAGTGCATTATGGATTGTCTGTTGTGTGTAAATAAAGTTAGCTTTAGCAACAACTAAATTTCTGGTGTTGGCTACGTTAGCTTTTGTTAGCTTATAATTTTATTTTTAACGGAAAATGTTCAATCTTGATTTGAGAAAGGCAAAATAAAAAACAAAATAGATCTTTAAATTATAAATTGCTGATATCGTACCAATATAAAGACAATCGACAAAGAAAAAAAGTGAGACAAAGCTAACAAGCACAAAGAAATTAAAACAGTTAGCAAAACTAGCCAATATTGTATTACACAATCAAACTCGGCCAAAGCATGATTAGTACCATCGAGTTTTACATTTTATTATAGTTTATTATCCCAATTTTGCATCTGCAATCAGCTTGCAAGGTAAAAATGTTAAAATATTGTGACTTGCAGCAAAACTATTATTGTCAAGTAGGAGCTAGCTAATGCTAAAGTACCTTGAATAGCTAGCCTCGATTGCTTGGTCCACTTTTATTTACAGTCCATGTTTTTAGTTTTGATAATCTCTATTGTAAACAAGTCTATGCTCAGTAAAGTTTTTTGTGGAGTGAAGTCGTCAGTGCTAAAATGGAGGAATGAGAATTAAAAGGACGCAAGAGGCTGAACTTAGCTTGATAAATTGTGTAAAAGAACAATGTGAAAAGAACTGCTACATGTGTTTTGCAATATCTGTCAGTGCAAATTGAGTTTTACTTTAGTTACAAAGCAATAAATGCAAAGTTTTCAGAATAAAGTTTGAGATTGTAGCATCAAACAAGAGAAGAATTTTGGCTTGACCTCATATTAGATGGCTGAATATCAAAAATAGTTACATATTCTGCGATAATGTGGCCCTCGGATGCTTAGGTTTTCAACCTTCTTTTCATTCAGAGATTTTTTACCTCGAAAAGTTGGGATTTTGATGTCACCATTAATAATATCTCTGACTTTAACCTGGTAATAATGCTACATAACCTGGCCAGACAGATGGTTTATCTCGCTGTATTTGTGAATTTACAAACACGAGACAAACCATCTGGCCTTTCAGCCACTCGATTGGTTTGAGAGTCCGGCGGTTTGGCTCACTCACATCACAACAGCGTGGTTTTGAGGCCCAATCACATTGTAGCAGGGCGGGCTAACACGGGCTGCCGCCGAGTCTGATTCAAGCTAAACAAAGATGGCTGCTCTCGTGGATGTATGTGTTGTTTGCTGCTTTTGATGCAGTTTTAGCAGAAATATGGAGTAATTTCTTTTTGAAAGAAGAGCAGTATGTGTGACACATACTTGTTCTATCCCATGCGAACATTAGATACACCACTACGAGTTGTTGCTGTGATTGGCTAAGCACAAATAAGGTAGGCTGCTCACCCAATCAGCTCGAAGTATTTCACTAAATGTCCCACCTTTTCCCGAACGCCTTCAGCTAGTAAAGTTCCAGATGGATATACTGAGAACTCAGATAGGAGTTCAACACAGATCCATCTGGCGTGAGCCAGGTTAAATGCTACAGTTATCAGTAACTTCTGTTGTTGCTAACCTTTCCAAAAAAAATTTTTTTGTTGTTGTTTTTTTTAACCGTTATATCAGCAGCTAACAAAAACTGAGCTTTCTGGGGCAAATGTGCTGCTCTATGACAGGGATGTCAGACTCATTTTGACAAAGGGCCACATTGGCTTCAGCGTTGCCAAATGGGAAATGTTGAATTATCGTACCAGAGCTTCAATATTATGATATTTTGCTGAAGATTTTTGTGAAAAACAATTTTCCAAGTTCCCGAGAACCACATGAACGGAGCATTAAACTATTTTCTCATACTACAGAGTGAGATATACTTTCTCCAGTTGTAATCCAGCAACTTTTTTGTTTACTTTAGTTTCGGCTAATGTATTCCAAAGAAACAGATTTTCTATTATCTCCATGGCAACAGTTGTATTAACTAAGTAATAACTAAAGATGTTCAAGCCAATTGATGTATCTAAATTATTAATAATAATAAAAAACATCTTTAAGGTATTTACATTTTGCATTTAATATAAAGTTGTGATTTGAATGATTTTGCCTCTTGCTAAATGTACCAAAATATCTGTTGAGCCCATTCAATTCTCATCCCTCAAGCTTTCTCTATGGTGGAAAAACTATTTAGTCGTACCTTTCTCATACTTTTAAAAACAAACAGAGTCATGTGATCTGAGGAGAGGCTCTGATTGGCTGAGACGTGGAGGGTTTGTCTTTACGGAGGTCCGTCAGGGATCCACAGGACTTTGCTCTGCTCCTGCTCCACCAGACTGAGGATCTGAGAGCAGACGAAGGAGACACTGCCGCCCTGGACCACACCTGTGAAGAAGAGATACAGACAGCTTAGAATATTTTGATTAAACTCACTTTATAAGGAAGCTCAGTACTGCCAATCTCTACTTTTTATCAGTTGTATCATGAAATTTAAGATAGCTGTCAGGTAATAATGTGATACTATAAGGATGTCACGATATCAAAGCTTAGTGTTACGATTATTGCGAGAAAAAATATCACGATTTAGCGATTATTCATGATTATGACCAATTTATTCCCTCTGTCAAACATGTCATTTTGTGACCAATTTTATGAAATCCTAATAAATAAATCGCTAAAAATGTTTGTTTTAAAAATTATATTGCCTCTAAAATCTTAAAATGTGCATAGATTGAAATACATTTTGCTTCAAAATGGTAAAGACACATTTTCTTTAATTTATTAATTATTACTTTTGTGTTTTGGTAAATTTTTATTTGACCTCCAGCTGTTTGTTGATACCAATTTGAATTTCAAATCACAAATTTACTTTTCAGCACAAAATAAAATAATGTATTTTTTTTTTAGATATAACATAGAAACATATGTGCATATGTGCCAAATATTGGTAGTTTTTCTATGAACCTAATTGTTGCCAAAACTGTAACTGATATTTTGTCCATTCCTAGTTTCTATAGAGTGAACTACAAACATTTTATTTGACTTCTAAAATTGCCGCAGTTATTTTTTGTGCGTGCTTACAATGATTTAAGGCTTAATCTAATAATCTTGACATTCCTAGATATTATCAGGTAATAACGTGATACTATCAGGTACTTAACAGATACTATCAGGTAATAACATGATACAAATATATATATATATATTTTATTATTGCAGTATTTGATTTATTTATTTAACCTTTATTTAACCAAGACAAAAACTTATTGAGATTAAAAATATCTTTTGCAAGAGTGTCCTGGCCTTAAAAAAAATTAAAAATCATGTTATTACCTGATACTATATAATAACATGATACTATCAGGTAATAACATAATACAAATACGAAAAAAAAATCTAAATACATTTTTAAATATTATTGAAGAAATGTGATACTATCAGGTAATAATATGACACAAAAAAAAATCAGGTATTTACTTGATATTATCACGTTTTTTCGATAATTTTTAAAAATGTTATTTATATTTTTTCCCCACATTTTGATTTATCCATTTATTTGTATCACATTATTACCTGATAGTTATCATGAAATTTCATGATACAACTGAAAAAATATTAATAATAATAATTGAGATTGGCAGTACTGAGCTTCCGTAACTATATTATGATTCATTTTATTAAAATATAAACATTCAAAACAACAAACAGACAGAACACTCACTGGCATTCTTAATTTTCCAGAACAAAACCAATCATTTATTGTTCAAAATATCTGACACATGAAAAAAGCGTGCCGCAGTTACCATAGTTCTTCTATATTACAAAATTCATTCTTTTTACTCACTGGTTTTATGAGTAAAGTTCTCTTTTTTTAGTTGCATGAAATTACAATTTAAAGTGTTTTCTGTGGACGGCCTTCATAATTTGGCTTGTAGTTGTGATTTTGAGCAAAAAACAGCTCAGGAACAAAAACCATATTGTGAAATTGGTCAAAGTGTAAAAAGACGATTGTTATCTAAACTGGTTCCATTATTTGGTAAAGATTCACATCCATAAAATAAAACGTACAAGAATCCTGCCAGACATTTCAGCACCATGATAAAGAGTAAACCATTTCAGTTATTGAGATGTACAGGCTAAACTACCAATGGTAATTTTAAGAGGAAAAGCAAATAAACTGAATAAAAAAATCACAGTGAAGCTCTGCGTTGTTGCAGACGTCGTGAGAGGCCTTGAATCATAACAGTTTGTGTTCTGAATGAGAAAAATGCAGACGATTCAATCATAAAGAACTAACTGTGCTTTATAAAGAACAGCACAGACTCAAGGCAAAACTAGGTCTGTGAGAGGAAAAAGTCATGCAATTAAAGAAAAAAAAGAAAGAAAGAAAATCTATGGGTGTTTTTAATTTCAATGTGACCAGAGCATAAATGTGACACAATGCAGCTATTATTATGTTTGTGCCAAAGCTGAATTTTTCAAGTCCTAAGCCTGTACAAAATATCAAAACAGAAACACAATTCGAGATTATTGTAGAGCAGGGGTGGCAAACCAAAGGCCCGCGAGCCACATGCGGCTCCTGGCCAATCCAAGTGCGGCTCTTTGGCTCATTCAGAAACATTTGCTGCTCCACTCTCTCTTTCTCTCTTCTTTGGAAACACGCAACTGTCAGGGCAGTGTCACAGTAGAGCTATTTAACAGACAGATTGTTTCTTTGAGAAGCATTTCGAAAACTGAAGCTTCATTTTGGTCCTTATTTTGTGCAAATCTGCCTTATTTCTATGGAGAAAAGGTCCCAAATGTACAATGAAATAAAACAAGCGAAATAACAGCGGCGCAAATCGCGGGAAAAGACGCAGCGCGAAAAATCTTCAAAGTGATGTTTGCAGCTGTGGCTTTTCTCTGAAAGTGACATAAAACAGAAGTTAACACACTTCACTGACTAAAGTGTGTGCGGCAGTGTTTTCTCTGCTCTGATCACACAGGACAGTCCTGAGTCTGACTGACGCTCCTAAAGCCCAGTTTTACAGGGGCTGAGCTAAGGGCATCTGGAGCTAGGGCTGAGACTTTTTGATTTACTGACTTATGACTTTTTAATTATAGTAAAATCACATAATGAAAATATCACATCTCACCAAAATGCAGGAAATTGCACAAAAAAGAACTCTCCTGGGGGACAATTCCCCCCGACCCCCTGAATTACATCAAAACCATGTTATATAGAAAAATATGTTTTTCTTACAGTGTCTGCGTCTATGTACTGTAATTTCTGCCCTATTGAGCTCACCTGAATATAAGCCGCACCCACTAAGTAAGAAAAATTATCAAATACATATATAGGCCGCACTTGATAATAGTAAGTCTATGGGAATCTATAATTTTGCTGCATTGCCGTATAAGAAGGCAGTGTACAAAGCTCATGAAAAAAGTAGCGGCTTATAGGCCAGAAATTACGGTAATTCAATAAAAATGTACTTTGCCCCCTGGTGGTGGCAATAGGTCGACTAATGGTGCAGCTCTTCAAGGATGACAACTGAAAAACTGTTATAGACTTTGGGGTTATCTATGTTAGGTACAGTATGTCAAAATGGTTTGCCCTGAAACACTGGATTGAAATGAATTAGTTGTTATGTAAGACTCAACTTCGTTTTCAACCTGAAGAGACATTTTTGCCTACATCATACATATTTAGGTTGATTAATGTAAATGTATTTTATCTGGATATGCTACGAGAAAAACTGCTACATTTAATTTTTTTTTGTCATGTAGATGTCTTTGTTGCCGTAAACAAATAAAAATACAGTATGTGCTTTTTCTTTGAGCGGCCTTGTTGTGTAGTCACGTGAACGCAACCTATTGACCTAGTAAAAGTCTAAATGTACCTGTGAAGAAGCGTCCAAACTCCTGCTCCACTTTCTGAGCCGCGTCGTACTGTTCTTTGGAATGTTTCTGAGAGAGTTTGTCCCGGAGGTAAAGAGGGTCCTTCTGCTCCCTGCAAACACAAATACATTATTATGAAAGGCTTGTAAGATACTGGGTAACTATATAATTTAAATACATATAAAGGTTCTTCACAAGTTGAAAAAAAAATAGTCCTGAAATCCACTTAATAAGAAATCTTTTATAGAACAAAAAACACATTCACATACAAACAAATGGTGTACAAATGTGTTTTTTTGTCTCTATTGCATAAACAGAAACTGGGCCGGACACAAATCCTTTTCCAATTAGCACCATCTTCTACATGACATGATTTTCTGTCCTGGATTGACTCTTAATCTCTTCGTAAGTACGTCTGAAAGAATCTGCACAAGCCTGAGCTGGGATTCCCTCTTTTCTGCTTTGTTTGCTTCTTTATTTTCTTACAGACTTTGAGAACATGAACATTCAAAGCAGAGCAACATCTCTAGAGCAGTGGTTCTCAACCTTTTTCAGTCTCAACCCCCAAAATAAAAGCCATAGCTGCTCACGACCTCCAAACACAAAATGTAGGCTGCCTGCAAAGTAATAAAGTAGTCTTTGGTCTAATGTTGGATTTTAATTTGAAGACATAAGCCTAGATAAAGTCATCTTGTAGGCCAATAAATTAGGAATATGCACCTGTTATTGTATTTGAAGTTGTCAAACCTTGTTTAAGATCTTAATGTTACATGTTCAGGGGACCCCCAAAATCATTTCATGACCCCCAGGTTGAGAACCACTGCTCTAGAGCAATGTTCCCCAACAAGGGGTACAGGGACCCTTGGGGTACGCGAGACCATATTGAGTGGTTTCAGAAATGCAATATTATCTGTACTTAAAATGTAATTTGTGGTCAGTTTGAAGAATAAGATCAGATTTTGAGCATATGTTTCATGAAACAAATAAAATACAAAAGAAACATTTGACAATATGAAATTAGGAAATCTATATATTCACCTAAAACTAGGAGGTATGGAACAAAATTTAGGGGGTACTCGGGACAAAAAAGGTTGGGAACTACTGCCCTAGAGAACATTGCTCACTCTAATTTTACAGTTTTATTAGGACAACGTACAATTACATGAAGCACAAATGCAGAGAGAAGTTGTACCAGATTGTAGTTTACAGCTAATTTTCATCTGCAGTCCTGGGAGAGATCAGAAGGGAGGTGCTACTGGACATGTTTTTAGTGGTAGGGGAAGCCAGAGCACTCAGAGGAAACCAACACGGACAAGGGCAGAACATGCAAACTCCATATAGAAAGGCCCTGGGCCATGTGGGAGTCGAACCCAAGACCTTCTTGCTATGATTACGGGGCGTGTGTCACCGTGACGCCCAATTTGCTGGAACTGAAGATGCTTGGATTATCTCAACAAAGGAAAAGTCCTCTCTAAAGCCCGATTCACACCACAGTGTCAATATTTGTGCCAAACGCCCCAAATTAAACACCTGTGCATCTTAACTTTGTGTTGAAAGTGTCCATGACACACCTGAAATATAAACTCACTTATCCATGTGTCCACAGCACGTCCTTGTCTTGGTTGTTGCCTAGAAATGAGGCACTAGGTTTGGCGGTGTGGCTCTTCAGACTATCCCAGCTCTTCACTGATCTTCCTTCAGGCAAAGTTCTTTTCATCCATGTTTTTATCTTCGACCAGAGACACATTCTACAGCTTCTCCTCCACACTGCGGATCTGAATTTGTACGAATTTCCACATTATTTCTGATCAACTGCCGCGTTTATGTCAAAAAGATCAATCATCTTCGCCAATCGCCGACATCTTTGGAGATTAAGATGACTCGTGAGAGTGCAATATGGGCAGATTTACTTGTCCAATCGATAAATCGGTCGGACCCTACTAAAAACCCTTTAAGTGAAAATAACCTTTAATTTTTGTGAAATGTATTTTTTTCTGAGATCTGCCAATTGAAAGTCTAAAAACTAACAACAGATATTTGGGGAGACCCTCCAACATCACAGATGACATCCCTGGCCTCATGATGCAAAAAAAAAAAAAAATCACAAAGAACATCTTGAATTACTGCACATTCATCTCACATCACGTGTTGTGTAGTCGTCGGGCAGTGAGAGGACACTTTAATTCTCCAACACCCACGAGACGCAGACACCGGACAGATGGCTTTCAGCTGATGATGGCTTAACTTTAGCACAATTCAATCCACGCTGCTCACGGACGGCGGCCCCAGTGGGTCAAAAAGCACGCGGGATTAACAGAGCACCAGCAGCAATCACAAATGAAAAAAGGCAAAGTGGGGAGAGGTGGGAGCGGAGCAGGTGGAAGTCCCGCTAAAGCAATCAGTCTGATCAATTGGCTTTTCGATGGGATTATGTAAGCGCGGAACAGGATACGGGGATTTTGTGTCGACGTAACGGAAAAGATGAGAGAATTATAAAGAGGCGAGGAAGTATTTAGGGCAAATGATGCATCAAAATTGAATTGATGTTGCAACAGGCAGCACATCAGAGAGCACTAGAGATGAGACGATATAGAAAACAGCATTGAATCGTTTGATAGTGTTTTTTAATCTTTGGTGTTGGGTTCGATCCTCATGCGTCCCTTTATAACTCCTCACTCCATATTAAAGGTGTTCTGTGCAAATGAAGGTAAAAAGTCAGCATTTACACATTTCAGTTGAATTAGAAAGCTAAAGCTGCAGTTTGGGACATTAAGTCAAATACATTTTATGCTATATTATGGCATAAAATGGCCACATAATGTTTTTTAAGGACAATGTACAATTACATTAAGCACAATGGCAGAGATGCTTGTACCAGATTGTAGCTTAGAGCTGTAGTCCTGGGGAGGCGAGAGGGGAGCACATTGGACATGTTTTTAGTTGTAGGAGGAAACCGGAGTACCCGGAGGAAACCTACGCAGACACAGGGAGAACATGCAAACTCCACATAGAAAGCCCCGGGCGGCCCAGGAGTCGAACCCAGGACCTTCTTGCTATGAGGCCAGAGCGCTAACCGCTGCGCCACCGTGTCGCCCTAATAGTCCATTTTGTGGCCATGCAAGCTGTTCAGAGGAAAAATACAGATTTTCATTAAATATTTAGTGTAACAAAGCCATATAAATGACAAAAGCAGCATTTATTCAAGTTTTTAACAGGTTGATTCATGTCATTTTTGGAAAATAATTTCTGTCTACTTCTTATTTTAACTTTCTTTTTCTTGTATAGGACAGTTGCAGTTCGCAGCAGACTTCTGCCCACCAAACAGTGCGCAAGAACAAAGACTTTAAAGAGCAAAAAGAAAAGCAACAGTAAATATCCCAATATCTGACCACTGCAAAAGACTAGAGCTTTTCTATAAGGAAGGATCTGAAAAAACATTTTTTTTAATGAAGTGACTTGTAATATTGATGTAAAACATGTCATGCTCCAGTTGCACAAAGTTTTGTGGAGCTGTGAATATGTTAAATGAGCAAAATACCTTCCAGGAAGGAGGTCAAAGTAAGAACGGGCTGCAGTGAAAACTACATTAAAGCTGTAATATTCTTATGCTTATTTAGCAAATTCACAAAAAAGTAGTTTGTTCTTGTGAGGCTTAACAAAATCAAAAACAAATCGGAATAGTGACCCAGGTATCAAGACAGAATCGAATTGTGACTTAACAGAATGATGCCATCTCTAAACCTCATCAATAAAGTAGATCTTACATAACACAACCTTTCTAAACCTACAGCTCTGCATGAAGTTGTGTGCTGTGACTGTGATGTGACAGAGGATTGTCCCTGGCCTCTGGAGCTGTTGTTGACACAGTTAAAGTTAAATAAACCAGGCTCTCTGAATAATGTAAAGCTCCCGGGAAACTCTCCAAGCTGAAATCAGAGCCACAGGCCACAACTAATTAAACTGAAGCCACACAATTAAAACGAGGAGCAAGGATAAGGAAGACTGGACATGTCGCTCTGTTTTAAAGAGACATCATGTGTGTTTTTACTCTGTTTAGAAATTCCTAACCACACAAACATGATAAATTGAAGTTTCAGAATTAAATTGAAACATCACTATTGAATGATTCAATACTGTTTTCGATTTGTCCCACCCTATACAGCACAGTAGATTGTTAAGGAACATGTTTATTGATATCTACTTTCTTGACAAGACCTATTCAACATAAGGCTCTGGGGCAGTTCGGCCATTCAAGCCATCTGATCCAGCCCACAGCTCATCCTCCAAATACTAAAAAATAGATTTTCTCTTTCTTCATTGTCTTTCACACCAACACAATCCCCAGTCGTTGTCTGTAGGGAGGAGCGACGCAGTGTCTGTTCAAGTGTCTTTGGGGCGCACAATGTAAAAGAACATTCGGGCAAACACAATCTAAATGGCCACTAGTCCCCAACAAATGCCAAGTATGCGCGTGATGTAATGCTTGACGAAATGCCGAAACATAAGTTGCGAGCAAGCAGTTGTCAAGCTCTGACGGAGAATTAATGTTTCTAATATTACTCACGGATGAAGCTTAACTTCTATTCCCCCGTCATCTTACTGTGGTTGCTGCAACTCCTGTGTCTTTGTTTTCCTCGTCCAAATAGTAGCCATTCTCCTCTGTACCTACGTCCCGTTTGAACCGGGTAAATAACAATTCATGCTCGGCTAAACACTGTTTTTTCGTAAGTGTCATTTTCAGTTTTTCACACAATTTTCCAGAGCACTGATTCGGCAATCAAACAGCTGCATATGTGGCAACTGGCGACGCAGACTCTACAAACAAGTCTTCAAAACTTCGCCTTCACGACTTGCTCCGCGTCCTCTGACCCTGCCTCATTCACACCAAAACACATGTGAACCGCCTCACATGTGTTGCCAAACCGGTTCAGACGTGCGACCCTCGGCTTGGTGTGAAAGACCCTTTACAGGTGTAATCCTCAATTGTGGTCATCTCTAGATCAAACCAAGCCAGGCTGACGCCACCTAGTGACTCAATTACATTCAACTCCTGTCATACCTCAAGCATCACAGAACTGCAGACAGTTCCTCAAAACACCATGTACCAATTACAACCGGCCAATTAGCAAACAGAGATGAAGTGATGTGTTGCCCAGAACCAACAGGAGTTGTGATAGCAGACTGTAAAGTATATGTTTTCCTACTTCCTTAAGTGAAAATTCAACTATAATAATATATCGTATCTTTAAAGGTACACTGTGTAACTTTTTGACCAAAAATACATGTTTTTTTTACCTTAGAAGTCTTTGACACTAAATAAATAATAAAAAGGTGTGAATTTTCTCTGAGTGGGCGTGCATGGTCAAAAATAAATATTTGCTAAGATGAGAGCCACTTCCTGTTTGTTTCAATAGAAAAGCAGTTTCTTTAGTTATTTCACATTATTGCAAATTTTCTTAATCCCTAATAAGATTGTTCTAAAGAAGGATTTTATCTCTCTTTTTTTACTGAGTGAAGTTGACTTTTCAGCTCCTGAAAGCTACATGGTGCACCTTTAATTTGTAAAGAGCAACAATCGCTGACAAACATTTTCCGCGCTAGTTCCTTACTACACTCATGTGTTCGAGCTACAGCAGTGATTGTTTAAAAGTCTTTAACCTCAAACCAAGTTAGTAACCTTAAAGTCAACGTCGGGTCTCAAGTCTAAGTGAAACAGTGACTCATCTACATCTCTGGTATTTTTTTTTTATGTAATGACACTGCTTGCAACAGTGAAAACAGAGACTTGACTCACTTGATCTGTTTGGCGTTCTTGTAGCGGATGAAGATGACTATGGGGTAAATGTGAACCGTGTGGAGTCGCTCGATGGCGTGAGGAGCGATGTCCAGCAGACAGTGGCAGTCCTGAGACACACAAAACAAGAGCATTTTACTTAAACGCGAAGGAGAGGCTGGGGACAGACAAACCCCCAGAAGCCATAACAATGTTGACTTTACCTTCTCTGTGACTTCTTTAATTGTGGCCACTGTGGTGACGTCGAAATGTCCGCTCCTTCTTTTGTAGTCGATGAACACACAGTCCTGAACGCCTCGCTCTATGGCCTGCTGCGACGCCTTCATCACCTCTGGAAACACAAAATACAAAAATGTTCATAAAGCATCAATTTAACACAAGCATCCAATCTATTATTTCATTATTACGATTTAGGCTGGAGGATATGGACAAAAATGTAAAGATACAGTCAGCTCGCTTTCTGCTTTCAGTAAATGTGAGCCAATTACAGATCTAAAGACATGGAGATGAATAAAGTGATCAAATGTTTAAATTATGTGAATAGAACAAACAATGCTAACAATAGCTGTGAGCTAACAGTACTCAAAACACTACTAGAATGTGAAAAAGCAGCTACAGAAAGATAATAAATATAAACAACCATCAGTACAGCTGAATAGCAAGTTTGAATTTGTCATGTTAAAAGAGAAATCAGGTAAACAGTGGCAGAAAAGCAGAAAAACAACATTAGCACTTCTGTTTGTCTCACATTTCTCACCGACACAGACTTTACAATCACACATTGTCCAACAAATTACCTTGTTGAGCTTAAGTATAATGTTTCAGTCTGTTTGACGAATGAATTGTTTGTTATGAAAGAGTGAAAATGTCCTAAATCTACAACTGCTGTTAGCAAACAAGCTAGCTGCTTTGCAGCATTGCTGTGACAACAGAAAGGGCACTTAAAAATTTATTTCAGCAAAACAAAAATTCCTTTGACAAAATTTAATCCAACAAAAACAAAGTTAATCAGATGTTGTTCTCACACTTTTGCCACTCAGTCAGAATGGTGAGGAGCATTCTACAGACCAATAATATTTCAATTCAGCTAAAGTGAATATTGCTTAAATGCAGTAATACAATAGGTCTAGTCATATCATGAATGTTAACAAAGTTCCTGGGAACATACAACGTTATTAACTGGAAAAAAAGACACACTTCCTCCTGTGGCCTTATGACAACATCAAATTCCCGTGAAACCGACCTATTCCAGAGAAGTTAACGGATCATCTTTTCATCTCCTGACATGTCTGTTTGCTTTAACATTCTCCCATCATGCCCTGCAGCTCTATTGGCGCACTCTTAAGGGGAGTTGAAACTGTCTGTCCAATACTAAAGATTAAATGATGATTAATGAATTCAAACTGTTTTCTTCTTCCCACTCTTTTCCCAGCTCTAAGAAAGCACATTGTTTGTAAACAGCGTTTCTTGGCATCTTGTGTTTTGGAAATTTGCATACTTATCTTCATTTTGTTTTGTCTTGCTCGAAACAAAACAAAATACACACAAGGAAAAAAGAAAAGCAACATTTTCATTTTTGAAAACTCCTTAGAAAACGAGTACATTTGTAAAAATGGGGTAGCATCATGATTTCAGTCCATAGTAAGCTGAAGACAGGTGAATAGATTTTGGCTTGACTGATTGTGAGAACAATAAAGAGTGCATTACTGGACGATGTTGTCTTGTGTCCCCAGGGTTTTTGGAGTCACCGCTCTACCATTAGTCGTCTTGTGGAGCGATACCAGGCCACTGGTTCCTCTAACGACCGCCCTCGTACTGTCGCCCCCGTGTAACGACCGCTGCACAAGACCGCGCCAACCGTCGCCAATGTCCATGTCCTGCTTTGGCCAGTCATGAGTCCGGACTTAAATCCCATTGAAAATGTCTGGATCTGCTCAGTGTGCGTGCGTCCACCGGAATAGATGCCAGACCGGTTCAGTCGCGGACCTCGTCTTGATGTGGAAGACCCCTTAATGGTGCACGTGTAACTTTTCACACTTCAATGCAAATAGGAAGATCAAATCATTGAACATTGCTATTGGGGTTTTAGGTTTTCGTCATAATGTGAAAAAATGCAGCTAAAGGAGCAATTAAGTTTAAATATTAAGTTTATCTTAAGAATAATGTAAAGGTATGCTTAAGATAAACTTGTGATTATTGTCGTAGCAGTTTTGCAAGTCTGAGTCAAGTCCAAAGTCAAACAAAGACAAGTCCGAGTCAAGTCTCAAGTCAGAGAGAGACAAGTCTGAGTCAAAGAGAGTCAAGTCTGAGTCAAAGAGAGTTTTCTGCCATAATGTGAAAAAACAGCTAAAGGAGCTGCTTTTCATCGAAACAAACAGGATCAGGTCCTTCTCTAGGCCAAATAACAGTAATTTTGTGGCCATACAAGCCCGTTGAGAGTGAAAGTACACATATTTATTATTTATTTGTGTCACAAAGACATCTAAACTAGAAAAACAAGTTTTAATTCAAGTTTATTTTGGCCAAAAAGTTAAACGGTGTACCTTCAAATGAGTATTGAGTATGTTAGTATCTTTTTTTTTTCATTCATTTTCTACCGCTTAATCCCGTTTGGGGTCGCGGGTGACTGGAGCCTATCCCAGTGACTTTGGGCCTTAGGCGGGGAACACCCTGGACAGTGGCCAACTTGTCGCAGGGTAGAGCTGGGCGATATCCATTTTTCACTATCGTCATATCGTCTTAATATAATATCGTGATAAACGAAATTATCGTCTGCCCACTAATTAAGGCAAAAAGGGCTCAAAATTGAGCTTTAGTCAAGATTTTTCTGGTAATTTCACACACACGCACAGACACGGTGTGTATTATAGATACAATAATGCTCTTTCGCTATAGAACATTGCTAGGTTTGTGAATTTTAATGTAAAAAACCTTAGTACTTTGTCAAAGCCTCGCGCTTTTCTCACTCCTCCGCGCCACGCTACCTCTTTTCGCTTTATTGACAATTTTAAGATACACAACGCAGGGTAAATGTGTAAACTTGTGACGGTAAACGTGGTGGAGATTTATATTATCGACTATATTGCACAAATACACATTTAGAAAAAGACTTTCTTGAGACGCACCGCGGCACCATGTCTGCGTGCGTCACAACCACACGAACAAAAGCACGTAGACATCCAAGCACGCAAGCAAGCTAACCATAAAGTTTAGACCACAACAGGATTAAACCCACTGACACATACAAACACGATTTGAACTGATGTTGATAAGGCTCTCCGCTGTTTTAAGTTCACATTTAAAACATAGCCAACATTAGCTATAAGTTAAACGGCTGATATGTAGGACAACAACTGAGAGCCAGACACCTTATAAAGCTAAATACATGCACATCTACCGGTAACAAGTGATTTCTGCCTCTTCTTTGTCACTAAAGTTGTACCAAATAGATGAGAGAAAGTAGCTGTATCCATAAGTAGCTATTACGCACGGACTCGTCTCGGCGCGTGATGGGATCAGCATAAAGAAAACACGATACTCTTCTCCGACAGTTTATAAAGTTAGTTTGCTCACCTCTGTCCAGTTCAAGTGAATCCTCTTCTGTCCATCACGGACACGAAGAAAAGAAAACATCCAAACAGAAACGGTAGCCTACATCCAAAGTTGTTATCGCCGGTGCTTCATGACGACGAACACTTTGTCCAAGTCCTGATTCCAGCTCCAAAAGGCTCACAAACACCGCTCCACACGTCATGCTCTGTCCGGGTCCTCCGTCCAGGTCCACGGTGTTAAAAAAAGTCCTCTTCATCTCTTTATTAGAGTGCGCTGTCTGAGCCTGCTCTGTTTTCATATGCACGTGTTGGTGGCGTGAGGATGCGTTCAGGGACGCTGCGTAACTTTTAAAACTGCGATGCCAAGTTTTTTCTGCTTTTGTGGACTTGTCAATTATTTAAAAAAAGCTACTATGAAAACAAAATAGTGGTTGAATATTTGTCAAATGATCGAGAATATGCATATAACAGAGCGAGATTGTTGCTGCAGCATGATTTAAAACTTTGCACGTTCTAGGAGGATACAGACGATTACAGACGATAGTGAAGTGCTATCGTTAAAATGTTTTACTTTCACGATAGACGATATAATCGTCTTATCGCCCATCCCTATTGCAGGGTACACAGACAAACATTCACTCTCTCATTCACTCACTAAGGGAAATTTACAGTGATGCCCAATTAACCTAAACATGCATGTTTTTGGAGTGTGAGGAAACCGGAGTACCCGGAGAAAACCCACGGTGACACAGGGAGAACATGCAAATTCCACCCAGAGAGATCGTGAGATGTTGATATGGTCCGACCCGGGAGTCGAACCCACGACCTCCTTATTGGGAAGCCAGAGCTCTAACCACTTGGCTACCGTGCACCCCAAAGTATCTGATTTTGAATTCTTCTGACAGCCCTTCTACCAGAACCAGAAGCTTAAACCTCCTCTCTGTGATTGAGTCGTATCTGTTCTGTAATTATTCTTCCGCGGAGAGACGATCTGTGTGTGTAAAACTAACTCGACACAAACCAAACAGAGGTGTGAAGTGAATAATTAAAAGGAGAAGACGAACCAGGCGGACAGCGACAGAACTTGGCAGCGGACTCTTTGACCAGCGAGTCTTTGCACGGATCCACCAGAGGCCCCAGGATCAGCACCGGGCGAGGACTGGACGACTCCACCTTCAGGACGCGCTGGTAAACGAGACACACTCCATCTGCAAGACAAAAGAGGGATGACAGAGCAAAATAATCAATGCACTAAACATTTAGAACGATCTTGAGTTCTACGTTCATGCAGATTTTAACATAAGGCTTTCCATGACTCCTCCATAAACTTCCTAATTTTTCCACGTGTTTAAACAATTATCTACTTTATAAATGAATTTAGACAGAATACATACATTTTAAGGACTTCAAACTTTTTGAAATATGAAAATACAACAGTGATTGCTTAACATCAGTGTGTTTACTATACATTCATTTAAAAGGTCCCTAACACTGACAGAAATAGATTAAGACTTTTGGAAAAATCCAGTCTAATTTTCTCAAATTTATTGATTAGAAAACACATTTTTCAATAATGGGTATAGAATTTTTAGGTGGAGAATTAAACAAAGACAAAAAATAAAATAAAATAAAGACAACATATGAAAAAACTTAAATTTTTGCCGTGAGAAATTATTCACGATTTATTTTTAACCCCAAACTCTTATGAGTTTAACAAAAGCTAATTTAAAACCACAAATGTTAATAAATAAAGAACTAGCATTTTGTGTTAAATAACTTGGGTTTGAAATTTTAGTATAGCATGGTTAAACTAAAAAAAGGAAATATTTTAGCATTAATATAGGCTTTAAATAAAAAAACAAACAACATTCACCTGGTTTACCAATATGATGAGCCCAGATCCATGAAAATTAAGAAGTATGTAGACAAGAGATATTTGTGATGATAACCTTTGAGTTCTAAGCTAATAATATATAAACTTCAATATGTGAGGTCTGGGGGTCCACCCACCGAAAATTTTGCTAAAAATAGGAATATTTCTTGCCTTTTGGTGGGATTAGAGGAAATTCTACTGCTTTTAAAAATGCAGTTCCTACGCCATGATTACAGACAGGAATATTCAAAATATTTACTTGTGGACAAATTTTTCAAATGGTTAAGGTCTGAAGGCCGAACTACAATGTGAACTACAAGTGGGTTTTACATGATGACAATGCTCAGGGTTACATCGCTTCTGCAGAATTTACTGGCCTTTATATGATACAGTATTTAATTTCTAAAATCTGGCATCTCGTTGCACCATAAACCACAGACGGCTACAACACTTGTCTCCATTAAATCTATTTTGAAGTTTTGTTAAAATATTCCAAAGAATCTAAAGAATAAATCCACTTGTCTCTTCTGTAGGTTTTAGATCCACGTTGTTCATTCAGGTTTGCTAAGAATAAAAATAATTCTCCGGAAAGTTTCTGTTTACTTTCAGCAGCTTTTCTGCTCAGTGTTAAGTCTTCTTGTAGTTTTGTGACTTTCTGTGTCAGTGTCACAGCGCCACTGATCAGTTACAGGCATTACACCGGCTTAAGGCTTGTTTACAGATTCGTGTGGAAGCTCACAAATCCTAAGACAGTTCCATGTTTATGCAATTTGTTTTTAAAATGATTATCGTTTTGTCTTCGTGTGGACAAGGTTTATTTTCTTGTGCTTGAACTCAATGACATTACAGTAAGAACTAGATAGAAACAATCATCTCCACACATAGTTGGCCTCAAACTCTGCTCCTATCCTGCTTGTGTCTCACCTTCTGTGATGGGGAAGACTCAGTACTGATGGAGTCCAGGCCCAAACTGTCTTTTCCGTCTTTGGAGGCGCTGCGTTGTGTTTCTGTCGTCGTCGGAAAAACGAACGTCGAGCCGCAGCGGAAAGGCTTTTACTGTTCTCGTCTTTACTGTCGGGAGTCTGTCTGCGGTACAACTCCTGGTCCATGCTGAAGAGAAGAACAAAGAATTATTAAAAAGAAAAAAGTCCCAAGTCAAAGAGAGACAAGTCCAAGTCAAGTCTGAAGTCAAAGAGATCCAAGTCAAGTCCCAAATTAAAGAGAGACAAGTCCAAGTCAAGTCCCAAATTAAAGAGAGACAAGTCCAAGTCAAGTCCCAAGTAAAGAGAGACAAGTCCAAGTCAAGTCCCAAGTTAAAGAGAGACAAGTCCAAGTCAAGTCTCAAGTCAAAGAGATCCAAGTCAAGTCCCAAATTAAAGAGAGACAAGTCCAAGTCAAGTCCAAGTTAAAGAGAGACAAGTCCAAGTCAAGTCCCAAGTCAAAGAGAGACAAGTCCAAGTCAAATCCCAAGTCAAAGAGAGACAAGTCCAAGTCAAGTCTCAAGTCAAAGAGAGACAAGTCCAAGTTGAGTCTCAAGACAAAGAGAGACAAGTCCAAGTCAAGTCCAAGTCAAAGAGAGACAAGTCCAAGTCAAGTTCCAGACAAAGAGAGACAAGTCCAAGTCAAGTCCCAAGTTAAAGAGAGACAAGTCCAATTCAAGTCTGAAGTCAAAAAGAGAAAAGTCCAAGTCAACAAGAGAAAAGTCCAAGTCAAGTCTGAAGTCAAACATTTCACATTTGTCTGATAGTTAAGCCTAAACTATTCAAATTAAATGCACATTTTAACTATAAGTTGGTTAGAATATTATCAGATATCCATGTTTCAATAAATAAATGAATAAAAAGACAAGTGGAGTTCATTCATTGTCTGCTTGGCTCTAAAAGTCCACAATGCACCTCCATGTTTCAGTCTCTCACATGTATTGGCTGGGGACCTGTCCTCGCTGCAGACGCTGAGCCTTCTCGTCCAGTTGCCATGCCGACCAGTAACCCAGGTTCCCATTGGGCAAAGTGTCCTCCACAAACAGGATGTCGTCTTTCTTAAAACTCAGCTCCGGCTCCACCTCCGCCACGCGCTCATAAAGTGCTCTGCAGAGAGAGAAATCGTATTTGTACGTGACGTGTAAAAAGAGACAATTGTGAAACAATAGTAGAGAGGCAGAAAAACAACAGGAATAATGAGGATATTTTAAGATCACACACAGTTGAAATCTTAACATTTCTCTGTTTAAATAGGTTGTTTTTATTTCGATTAATGATTAAATTATTTTTTGTACAAAAGTGAAAAAAATAAAATTCCATCTGCAGTAAGCAAACAGGGTAGCTGATGGTCGTTCCAGTCGTCCTCGGAGGTCGGAACTCGGAGTGATGCTTTCTCCGGTGTTGTGTGTTCCAGTGGTCAAGTCGGATTACTTTTACAGTAATTAGCCAATCAAGTAATAAATAGCTTGGAAACTGCCCAGAACAACCAAAATACAGATCTCTTTATGTCAGTTTATCAACTCGGACATTGCTGTTACATTTACAGTTTGTAAAACATTGCAAGAGTGAATTTCTGCTTTTGTTTACATTAGCTCCGTGTAGCCGTTAGCAACATTAGCGTTGCAGCACATAACAACAGGTTTATAACGGCAGACGTGCATGAGCAGCGCAGGAGCAAATCACAGAGGCGAGTGAACTGTAGAGACAAACTAAAGACAAAATAACACAGGTACGATCAGTAGTGAAGCTGCCGGAGGTTTTTCTTTCTCAAAACGCATGGCGCTGCCATGTTCGATTTTCTACCTCGGACGCTGAAATTCTGTGAGAAGTCCGAGTTTGAGAGCTGTTCCAGTGAGAATTTACAAGTTGGAACTCAGAAGATCCGAGCTCCGAGTGCCACTGGAACGCACTATGAGCTCTGCAATGTCGCCGTGACAACAGAAAAGCACTTTTAAATTAATTTCTGCAAAACAAAAGCTTACTAAGCACACTATTTTTAGATGTTCTTCTCATTCTTTTGCCACTCACTCAAAATGCTAGTATTTTTAAATTAATGAACTTTAATGATGCTAATAAATAAGTTTTATTAATCTTATTCAGCCCCGCCCACTTTCTTGGCAGTGAACTTCCTGTTTTGCTCTGTTGAAGGTGCACTGTGTAATTTTCTGGAGATGAAAAGTGAACAGCTAAATTGAAAGAAATAGACATTTAAAATCATATTGTAGGACAGTCCAAATTGAGTTAAGTATTTTTATGCTATAATGTGAAAAATATAGCTAAAGGAACCACTTTTCCATGTAAAACTACAAAAGAAGGGCAAATAACAGTCCATTTAGTGTCCGGGCAAGTCTGCACAAAGTAAAAACACAGATTTTTATTATTTATTTAGTGCAATAAAGATATCTAATTGACAAAAACATGCTTTTAGTCAAGTCTATTTTTTTAAAGTTGCTAACATGTTATCTTGACTGTCTTGCAGAGAATAGATCTAATGACAGTTAAAATAAACCCAGCAACTGAATTCTACAGTCTAACCGCAGCTAACCAAGAAGTGCAATGCCAAGATATGAGGGCGAGGCAGAATAAAGAGAATGACTAGACTTTGTTCGTCCATGTCGTGTCATAATGAGATGAAACTTGACCTCAGTAGTTTGTTTTACCTGATGAAAAACCCGTCTCCGGGAGCTTCTCTGACGGCCGCTAGCTCGTCCACACAGTTTTGAACTCTAAAAGTGACGCTGTCTGCAGGTTTCAGCATCTCCAGGTAAACCTCCTCTTTTGTCTTGTTTTTCATACTGACACCGTTGAACTGCAAAACACAACAGAACATTTAGAGACATACAAATTTACATAATCAACTATACAGTCAACAGCTAGAGGACAAATACAATGCATACATCAAACATTGACTAGAACAATGCAAGTCCATGAAAATATCCCAAGGACACTCTACTAGTCAATAGCGTCAATACAAATCAGCACAAACCAAACAGAAACTCAGACGACATTCATTATTATTACAATTCAATAAGCTATAACATAAGTCCATCCTCACCTCCAGGACGAGGTCTCCAGGCAGAAGTCCGTCGGGACACTTGGCAGGACTGTCCTCGTCCAAACTGTCCACAAACACTCCACAGATGTTCCTCCACAGAGCTGCAGCCCGAGCTCTCCCTGAAGACGCTTCAGCCGGACCTGCCGCACCTCTGCCGTTCTGTGAGGCCCTGATCCGAGTCTAACAGCAACACAACAATCATACACAGTTATACAGATTCTAATGTTGTAAATTAACACAAAAAATTGTCAAACGTAGTGTTCTAAAATTGGACATCCGCGACATGATTTGCACAAATGCCATTTCAATTATTTGCACTTTTATTGTAAACAGCATCTCTTAACAAATTTCAGTGTTAGTCTAAATCAGTAGTGCCTGAACTTTTTTCCTTGATGGTTCAAAGTATATTGTGCTGAAACATACCGAAGACTAAACCTAAGCATTTAAAAAGCATACTTGACAAGAGATGATGTTTAAATTGTCTTTCATTTACATGTTTTAAGACATTACACTCAATCTGGTGGCGTTTAACCTAATGCATCAGCCAGTTTCATTTCACTTTGTGGAAAGCGTCTAACATCGCACCATTGAGGCTCGTTCACTTCACAGTTGGCGGGGGCTTTTTAAAATTACTGCTTTTTGGTTGTTTTGTCATCCAGGACATGTGTGTCAGATTGTTGGTGTTTTTTATGTGGTAAACTTGCAAAGTAATAGTTACAATATTATATTGATATATCATAAGTTAATACAGTTTGCTATTTCAACTCGGGTTGGTTCTGGCTAACACCACTCGATTGTCCTTCCTGCTTTTTGGGAACCATTTGGAGTCCTGCGATACCTGACCTAGTAGCTGGAGTGAAATGAGATTGAATGGAGGCACTAGCCTAGCAGGTGTTCTTTGGCTTTTCATCACAAAAATGTACCAAATGGTTTCATTTCCCGGCCCAAATGAAACCACTTGCAGGGTCAAATTTATTACAAAGAAAGTTTGATGTTCCTGTAACAAAATTTTCAGTTCTTTCCTAGACATGTGTTCACACTGTCAGGAGCTACAAAGCCTATAGGCTACTGTGAGAAATCTTTCTGTCTTATTAACATTACTATGTTAAATTGATACATGACAAATAACTGTTTTTCCATGTACACATAAGCGACCACCACCCTACTTTAGAGTTTGGTTATTACCTGCCAATACCATGTGTATGTGTCTTAGAAATGTGGCTGTGAAACTTGAACTCTGTACTGATAATATGAGTATATTATGTGCTTGTCCCCTTTTCAGTATTTTTCCATATGAAGCACCTTAAAAGAAGTGGGCATGCATAAATATGTGCGTAATAGCTATACGTGTTAGAGACGTAATCATCTTATGTGCCTGTTGCCTGTCAAATAAAGATCTCAAAAGAATTCAATCTTTTGAGTCTGGAGTCGGTGCCGCTAGCCTTGGAGAGAAACCCACACAATGGCTCATAATGTTCACCTTAAAGCCGCACCAGCAGCATCTTATTAAGAAAATATATATACTGCACATGTTTCTAGTAAGTGTACAAGAATCTAAAATTTAACGGCATCATTGTGTAAAAAAAAATAGCAGCCTATAGTTGGAAAATTACGGTACTTTTCTCTGAGGCCCTAGACTTCTGTGTGACGTAACCACATTGTTTGTGATGCTGATGATGCAGGTTGTATCTCTATGCAACATCAGTGGATTTAAAACAATGCCACGAGAAACTTAAGCAGAACTGTAAAGAGATAATAGCTTTAGTTGAAATGAGTTTTTGTGCATTGTACCTGAATGAGCTGTTGGGGCTGGTGGCGGTGTCGTTTGTTTAGATGGAGGAGTCATGGTTCCTTCGTCTTGTTCGCTCAGATTCTCTGCGACGAAAGGTGATCCGGGGTCGTGGCTGCGCTGTCCAGAGGCGTGGGCTGGTTACTGATCGACTCCATCCGAGAACTGACGCCAAAACACAAAGAATAAACATCATATTCACAAAATTAAAATATAAGAATACACAAGAAATCAGTCTTACCCTGAGCGTGAGTGGTTTCCGAGTTGAAACATGTGTGGATTATACTGGGCCAGGATCGTAACTGTGTCGCACTGTTGTCCAATCACAAGCCTCGCCTGCTGCTCGTTCGCATTCCTCAAGTTTATTCCATTGAACTGCAAAAAAAGAGGAACACAGTTAACTTTATAATATCATTTTGTATGTTTTTTTTACACTAAACTGACTTACCTCGAGCAGCTGGTCTCCGTACTCCAGTCTGGCCTGGTGAGCGATGCTTCCGGCCGTCACTTTGGACACAAACACGCCTCCGTTCTCTCCGCTCACGATGGAAATGCCCAGAGGTTCTGCTCCTTTCTGCACCGTCACGTTACGAGGCTCCTCCAGGTACGGCCTTTGGGAAATACAAACAAGCACAATGAAATCTGAGAACTTTGAGTTGAGTGTTTATTTTGATTGTGTAGCGCTATCAGAACCGCACAACTCTTATTGCTTTGCTGCGCTGTTCCTCTAAAACTGTGAGTGTGAACCCTGCACTGTGGTCTGTACTTTCTGTTTGATTCCAAGCACAAGCTTTAGTGCTAGTGAGCCTACGATAGGGCTGGGCGATCTGGGAAAAAAATAATAATGATTTTTTTCTCATATTGATTGATCACGATTTTCGATTTGATTTTGTTTAACCTTTTCGAAAATGACTAAAAATGGCATTCATGAACATAAACGAAACAAAAACATTCAATATGTCCCATTTATTCATTTATTAGATTTTTTTGAATCTATATACCAGTATTCTGCGTCTTTTGCTCCAAACTACACAGTTTTACTGACAAAAGATTGTTTGAAGATGGATCTTTCAAATCAAAACCCAGCACCAAATAATTGACGATTCGATTTTTCGATTAATGGCCCAGCCCTAGCCTATAACTCGTTGCACTTCACATAGAGTCTGTGTAGATATAAGCGCTTTTGTCTCGCATTTCATTCACTGTCAGCTGCAAAACGTACTGAAGAGCACGGCAACAGACAAGGTTTGTGCGCCGCTCATGTCCTTAAACGTGTCGGCCACAGTGTCATGGCATGTGTCCACCAGAGCGAGAGAGAGAGAGAGCGCGCTTGGACGAGGGGGCATGAATTCACTTCTGCTCTGAGGAGAAGCTGCATCTGACGTCTCCTTCACGTTGTCTTGACACTTTGTGTAGCGCCAATAATCGTTGTTTTTTCATAAGTGATTCAGAACTTAAACAAGTTCCACAAATGTCAAGTTTGTTGAACAACACAAGATTATCTGCTTTACCCACTACAAAAAGTGTCTGTGAGCTTTTCAAAATAAGACAAATGATTCAGTGCAATGTTTTCATTGGAGCTTTTATAAGTAGCTTGGGTTTGGATTATAAAAAGTTATAAACTTTTAACTAAACTGATACAAAACTATGGCTAAAACAGAAAGTTGGAATATTATAGACTTACTTCTTTTCATGTTCAAAAGTGACCTGCTGTAGATCTACCAGAATATTAAGTTCTAATATTTATTGTGTCCACATCTGCTCTGACAACAGCAGCCCGGAGACAGAGCAGAGTTCTCTATAAACTGTCTTAGGAAAATACCTGCACTGCTAAAAGTGTTGTTAATGTTGGGAAATAACACATGCACATATGTATGAAAAATATAGATCTATGTAATTTTATTTCGCCTTTTACTTTATTACTTTTCAGCTGGAAAATGTCCCTCATAGACACGCTTTGTCCCACTTAAACAGAGGAGATGTCCTTTTGGTTTGTTTTCATCTGGTCACCCTGTTAGTGGGAGGAATGTGAGGAAGAGAGAGAGAAATAAAAGTACAGAACAGCTCTCATCATCTCTGTATTAGGAGAGATTGATCCCCGCTCTGTCTGTGTTATATACAATATGAGACATGCGTTTATACTTGAAATCTTATATCTATCTGTATATAAACAGATATATATAGTCTATCTCCTCACTCTATTGTTCTCTCCTAGTGCCATGCTTTCTCTCTGTAAAGGAGGAAGAGGTAATGATGAATAGATGAATTAGACGTTACTTTGCCTTTGTTTGACGAACACAGACTGAAAGCCATGCAGTTTGAATCACACGCCGGCCTTAATCACCGTCAGCGTTACAATTTCATGCATCTGCTTCTGTGTTTATCATAACGCACATCTCAAGGACAGCCGTCAAACGCATTAGGAACTATGAAAGAAAGATTCATTTCCCAGGCAAAGACAGGTACGATTAATGTCACTGAGGGTGGCTTCATCATGCTGCGTTATGGGACTTATATCTGATGAAGTTTGTCATCTCAGTTAAGATTTAGTTCAGTTTGTCATCCATCGTGCATTAAAACAACAAGCTAACCAACCTCAAGCTTCTCAGAGAGTAGAAGTTAGTCTCAAAAGTCTGAGCATGTCTAACAGATAAAGCAGAACAATTAAGAATGGGAGAGTAAAAGAGCCAAAAAGTGCCTTGGTTTGACTGTAATACATTTAGCAGAGAGTTAGATCCAAAAGCTTTTTATAAACTTTTGATAACACATACTAAAATAAGACTTATGTTCCACCTTGCTGTGTCAAAATTTGGAAAATGCAAAGGAATAACCAGGGCAAATCAAGACAAAAGTGGGTCTAAACACAAGGAAAGCACCTGACATATGTATTCATGTTTATTTTTTCATGAGACTTGAAAATATATTGTGGGATGACTGTGAGACTTACCCGTCTTTCCTCTTGTCGCACAGCGGAGCCGGGCTCACAGAGATCCTTGGCTGAGGTGAAATGGAGCTCTGTGATTGGCTGCTGCTGAAGGAGGAAGTGTCCAGATGAACCGGGGACATGGGAGGGGTCGGGCTGCTGCACTCTGAGTGAGACAAGGAGCCTGTGACAGGGATGAGACAATGAATACATGCTGTAAAGGAGGTTTTTAAAGTGTGTATGACAGGTTAGACTGCATTTTTCAGTAAAACATAGTGATTGTTAAAGTTTGGGTAACAAATTTTTTGTTGTAAATTAGTAAACTTTGTTTTTCCATTGTAAAGTTTATGATAAATGCAGCCCTTTGTGGAAAAAATGAGAACACTGAACACTGTCTGAAATTAAAAATAAAGAATTTTAGATAAAATCAGGAGTCGAAAGCAGCTCTCTCTTTGACCTGGCTCATATCGAGATGGATGTTAAAATTTGAGTTCTTCCACAATATCCATCTGGAACTTCCCCCACTGATTGGGTGAGTTGTCACATAGTGCCCACCTACTTTAGTCTGTGCATAACCAATCACAGCAACAAACTGTATTCAATAGAAGAACAAGTGTCACATGGACGCTTCTCTGCTTTTCTTTAAAAAAAGAAATCCTCTGTATTTCTGCTAAAACAGAAGCAATAGCAGCAGAATTGTACATTGACAGGAGCTGCCATCTTTTTTTGATTTGATTCAGACGCCATTTTCTGTCATCTTTACTAACAGCCCCTCTCAACTCCCTTGCTGCAATGTGATTGGGACATTAAAATAGTGGTTCAGACTGTAAACCAATCGGCTGGATCGAATTCGAGGAAATACATCTATGTGGCCAGATTAAAGGGGACCTATTATGTCAAATTCACTTTTCTAAGTTTTTAACCTTGTTAGAAATCTCTGTTCTCACCTACCACCTATCCCCTCCCACTTGTCTGTAGTACCTTGTTATAATTCAAAAGATTAATGCTCAAAGTGAAGCTTAAATGGTTCAATACTGTCCCATAGTCACTTTCCAACAATAATAATTTGTTATTTAAAATATGTTGCTTTTTACAGTTACATTTTAAAATGAAGAGGCGGGGCTCATCAGTTCAGCAGGTTTTAACAGGAAGTCAGTAGAACTGTTCCTTTTTTAAGTTGTTTTAGATCAACTTTGTGTTTTACATTGAACAAAAGGTAATTTACTGATCTGCACATGTTCTAGTTTCTTACTAAATGAAAAAAAAACACAACAGGACCCCTTTAAGTGAACATGATTGCGTTGAACATTTTACTAAACATTTTGCTTGTTATCACAAAATTGGGCTGTTGGAGGCTTATGATTGTCTTTTGTCCAGCAAATATGTCATAGATGTAATTCAACAAGTGTTGAATTACCTCCTTAGGCGCCTGAGTTTTTCCAGGTGAAATACAGTTCTTGAAATATAAAGACTTAAAACCTTCACCTGGAATATCAAAACTAATATTTCTCTGTATTAATTTATAAAACCACTGGTACTGTGTTACTTCTGAAACGGCTTGGTGGAGAACTGCTACTTTGCAATAATATTCTACAGATGAGCCAAAATCCACATAAATGATGCAAATGATACAATTTAACAAATGATAAAACCTTATAAGATGTTAATTATGCTAAATGATTGTTTAAACTCAGAGCAAACTGTACTAACTGTGTGTAAATAGTCTTTGCATTTTGGTGATTTCTGACGACGATGATGTGAAGGCAAATTACTTCCTGTAGTTTTCACATAGATTATAAGTAATTAGAACAGTATACAATGTTTCACAGCATGCTAGTTAGAATAAAAACTACACAGAAACAAAATTAAACATATTACCAAGACTGTATCAAAAGAGTAATATTCTTAATTCCAGTCACATAAAGAAGAGAAGAACAGCTCCTTTCCTGCGGTGAGTTTGATGAAGCAGGTGTAGAAACAGACTTACCTCTGTCGGAGCCGGTGGAGCGAGGATATCTCACTGGAGGGATTTTGATTCGCTTGAACTGCCCTGAAGAGGCGCCTGAGAAGAGACGAGAAATATAACTTTAGGAAATACAAGAGTCTGACTGGAATTTTGATTGAGTGTTTTTCTGATCGAGTCATTCTCTGAGGCTAAAGTTCCCAAACTTTTCAAACTTGGACTATCAAAATAAACACGTAAGCAACTCGTGAACCCCACGGCAAAATAAAATAATGTGTCTACAATAATTTCAAGTTGGAAAATAATACTTATTTTAGTATTTTATTGCTTTATGTAACCAAAGTTCTGTCATTTGATCAAGTATGATACCTTTTTGTCTTGTATATTTTTATTTAACAATAGTTGCAGGTCTTTCTGGCTTATATTTTCTTTGAATTGGGCCATTGCAGCTCTTTAGCTATATAGCTCCTTTCACAAACAGTAACAAAGCACTTCACAGTGAGACCCCCTCCTCATGCAGTGACAACTGCAGCAGTCCTGGGGCAGTTCAGCAGAACTGAGTCGCCTAAACACTTGGTGCCTCAACCTCCGACCACCACCAAGAGTTCCCTAACCTGCATGTTACTTGTCTCTTTGGGCGGTTTTGTCACTTGGGTATATTAATTTGGTTTTCACACAATACAAAACATTTTTGTTAATTTCCAACTTAGCTAATGTATTTCTAAAAGAAAATACAGCCCGATATAAGATAAAAAGAAATGCAGAAAGAGCTGTGGCTGATTGACACAAGCTGTAGCAGCAACAATGGTCAGCGCTGTTGTCAGCTAACTACAAGAGTTCATCACTGTGTGACATCAAAAGTTATGCTGCTAGATTAACATGTTATAAAATTTGTCTTTACTCAACTCATACAAGTTACATTCAGGTGAGTGAAAAAACAGTCTCAAGCTTCAGGAGCCAGATGTAGGTCAGTGATTCATACTTGACCCAAACCGCTAACTCATCATGTTTTGTTTTTATCAAAGAAGTTTCCCCAGCCAACTAGACTGACATAGTCTCTTTCTGCAGGCAACAAGCTCAGTAGAGCGGAAAGCAACGTCGACTGATAATCCTTTTATTGTAAACCCTGTTAAAACTTGCATTAAAACACAACAAACTAAAGAATAGTATTGAAAATTATGCTTAAATAGTTTTTGGTCTTCTGAAAAACCAAATTCCTTAGTTTTCCGTGTAACAATTGGTGTCTGCTTACTAAATGTTACACACAGAACTGACCAGTTTGATCAGAAAAATAACTTTTTAAATGCAGCAGACAAACACCACTGATGTGAGTCTCCACATATATAATCTCACAAATCAACATTCAAATAATAAAGATATACAAGACCAACAAGATGATTTTCAATCCAATAAAAACAATGTAGAATCGGTAACTTGTCAGACTCACTTTATGACGTGTAATAAACCAAGCCTATTCCTTTTTGTTTGATTGAGTTATTTTTAGAAAAGACATGTTTGTAAATCAGATACGCACACGTTATGCAACAGAAAAAAACATTCCCTTTCATTCATTCAAAGATAAAACTAAATGTGGAGTAGCTCATTTACAATAGTGTGATGAGTGTTGTATAAATGAGTGTTTGTACCGGCGGTCCTGGAGCTGGAGGGCAGTGAGTTGGAGTTGTGAGACGCGGAGCTGCTCTCGCTCATGTCTCCGGAGCGTTTGTGGCTCAGGTCCAGGCTGAGGCGACCCTGGTGCTGCGGGCTGCAAGCACACAAACACATGAGTCCCTCTGAAATCAATTATTCAGCTCAAAACAGAAGCAGAGAGAGAGGGAGAGAGAGGGAGGGAGAGAGAGGGAGAGAGAGAGAGAGAGAGAGAGAGGGAGGGGGGGGGGTAAAGAGAGATAAAGAGAAAAGAAAGAAAGGGAAAGAGAAACAGAGAGAGAGGGCACAAAAGAGAGAAACAGAGAGAGAGAGAGAGAGAAAGCAACATCTGTTCAGATCTGGGTCACAGCAAACAATAATAATGTGAGAACCAAAGATCAGTTTTGTAACTTTTGGTTGAAGTTTACTTTGGGCTTGTTCATGACTCGGGATGTAAAGATATTGGTAAAATTGCGATACCAAAATGGTCACGATATCATCATTGTCACTTCGCAAAACTAAACAGCATGACTTAGCATCAAAAATAGTTCTGCGTTCAGAACATGAACACACATTTATGCAAAAATATTAGAAAGTTCTATGTGTTTTAATAAACAAAAGAGACAAGACCTTAAAGCCTAAAGGATGAGAAAGTGATTTAGTCTGAAACCATGAATTTGTTGCCTGGAAAATCCAGACTTTATATAAAGAATATATCGTCTGGCCACTATATCACTCTTTCGAATTTCAGTGAGCGTGACTGACAGATTAATTAGCCAATCAGAGACACGCATTGTCTCCTGTGTGAAAACTAACACAACTATTTACAAGAACAAAAAAACATTGCAGATTTCGGCAGAATCAATGAGAAACAAAAAGACAATTTTAATGAGAGGTGAGTGGTTGTTGTCTTTTAGACCAAAAAAACTTCAATCAGTTCCTTTGTTTCATTTCACACAAATCTAATCTGATTGGATGGTAAGTTGTGGAGTTGATCTGAAACGAGTGGTGACCAGACCCACTCTTCACAATCAGCTGAAGCAGTGGTTTTGGATCCCAGCCAAATGAATTTGCACCCAAGAAAAGGAATCACTAAATGATAAAATAATGACTAGAAAACATGGCTTTAATGTTTATTAGTATTAGCATAATCTCAATATTGATGGCCCTCTGTAATATTTTTACATTGTGATAAATATCCTTATGTGAGCTTCAGATCTAAAAAATATTGCATCGTGAAATTTGCATATCGTTACATTCCTAGTCATGACATGTTTTAGAATAGCATTATTTGTCAATTTTACTAAATATAGTTTGAATATAATTAACAAGACACTCCAAAAAGTATTGAATCATGGTTAATACCGTTACAAACTGAAAAATTAACATTTGATCTGAGTGAGTGGTAAAAATATGAAAATATGATCCGCTTGGCATAAATTAACTTTATGCACCAAACTGGAGCTGAAAGTAGCATTTATGTTGTCACGGCAACTGTTTGCACCTTAGTTATTTGACCACTTAAAGAGGGAAACTGACTTTTTTTTTGCAAATTAGACAAGTTTGTCTGTCCAATATAAGTATATTCCAAATCTGACCTGTGTGTTCTGTCAGAAAGGAACAATACAGTAATAAAAATCTCAAATAGTTCAAAGCTCTGATTGGCTGAGATTGGGTGGTCCACTCCAGTTTCACTTTGTTGTCTGTAACGAGATGTTCTTAAGCCGTGATTGTAGCCAAAAAATAAAGTTTGAGTGTGTGTGTACCTTGTGTGTGAGAAGTGTAATTGTTGTACCTTGTGTGTGAGTGTGAAGTGTGAGTGTTGTTGTTGTTGGACGAGGAGCAGTTGTTGTTTTGGATTTCGTGGCTCCAGGCGGTGTAAACCGGGTTCCTCATCACTGCAGTGACGGCCGAGCAGGGAGACAGGCCCCTCTGAGCTGGGTCTGCACACAAAAACATTATTAAAAACTCACATTTAAATACTACTGTTAAAGGAGATCTCTATGCAAATGTGACTAAACTAGAGGCTTTAAGTTTTAAGTAGAGGCGTTGTGTTTAGACAGGCATGTTTTTGTCTCATTTGCCAAAGTAAATGTTTTGTAAAATTTTTAATTGAACCTTTTCTATGACTAAGACTTCTCCAAAACAATTCCTAACATTTCCACTTTTAACAGTATATTTCACTCTATCTGTTGACAGTGACGGACTAAGACTGAAAGCAATAATTGTAGGAGTTTACTAAACATAAAAAACACAAATGTTTCAAACACAAGAATAAAGAGTTTTAGAACAAGGGCGTCATCTTTAGCATTTAGTGGCTCTGCACCAGTCTTTATTACTCAACTGAACATGAATCTTAGGACTTAAAAGTCTCTATTGACACATTGCTATTTTCTGCATAATGTTTTTTGCATTGTGAAAAAGTATTAGTATGACAATGTAGATGCTGACTATTTTATTTGTCAGCATCTACATCTCGATGTTCATATCTTGTCCAGTAAATAGCTCGATATATACAAATATATTATATTTTGCCCAGCCTTAAGAGTAATTGTGGACCTTTAGTCTTTGAAATATCAGATGGAGCTTGTGTCTTACGTCCAGAGATGGTGTTGTAGTTTGGAGCGGAGAAGGGCATGCTGTAGCGGTTGTTCCTCATGGGAGAAAAACGTAACATGTCTGTGGGCTCAGGCGAGTGTTCGTCGTTCGAGAAACTTTGAACCTGAAAATAAAGACAAGATTGCGTCATAGATACACCTAACCATCCTAGTCTTTTTATCTATATGTTATTACTAGTAGTAGTAGTTGCATTCTATTATTTATTCTGTGTAACTTTTTGACCAAAAAACAAACTTGAATAATCATGTTTTAATGTCTGTGTGGCACTAAAAAATAATAAAAATGTTTTTTTTCTGCGCGCTTGCATGGCCCCAAAATGAACTATTGTAAAAGGATTTTGTTCGACATCACATTTTGCCCTACTGCGCATGCTCCGTGCAGAAAGAGCCCCTCTCCATCTGCTTAGCTGGGGAAACTTTGAATAAAACAACGAAACGGGACGACAGCTAGCTGTTTGGATCAGGTCTGAACCGGTCTGACAGACGTCTGTCTCCTGTTTTTCTTGCCGTTTTTTCACCTGAATGTAACCTTCAAGGGTTGTAGAGTCGATTTTCATTCACAAATGTTGAATTAGCAGCACAGCGTTAGTTTTAATTAACTCTTGTAGTTAGCTGACACTGGTACTTTTTCGACTTGTTTCCACGGTTTAGGGTCCCTCTATATGGCCAAGAGGAGGTCCTCTTCTTGTTTGTTTTCATAGAAAAAAAATTATTCTCAATATTAATGTTCTAAAGAATGATTTTATCTTTTTGTTTCTATTGAACTGTGCAGTTGACTTTTTACTTCCAGACAGTTACATGGGGCACCTTTAACCAGTTACAAACTCATGGTTTAATTTATTTTAGGACTTTTTTTAAAGGCAGCTTTGTCTGTAAATATACATCTCCAAAACATCCTCAAGTAACAATACCATGCTCTGTCTGGATTGAAATTTGTAAAATCTTGTATTCATGTGACTTTTCTGTTCTAAACAACTACTCAATTAATCGAAAGAATAATAATTGATTGACAAAATAATCGTTTGTCGCAGCCCTAGTGTTGTCTAGTTCACTTTCACTTTGTGGATATTAACAATGTGGCGAACGATTTGTGAGAGTTTAATTACCTACTTCCTGTCTGGCAGCATGAAAACTAAGTACACTAGCTTTAATCTAAACCCTGTAATAAGCTGCTTACCTGCATGGTGACGGGAATATGCAGCGGCGTGACGTTCCTTCTCGACGCCGGAGCAGATTTGGGCCTGTACCTCCTCACTCTCTGCGCTTGAGTCTCCGCTCTGTGTCTCCCTCCTTCCTCCTCACCCACACTTTTCCCCTCTCCCGCTTTCTCCGAGTAAAACTGCTTCCCCGCTCCCTCCGCTTCCCCTTCCACCCCGTCGGAGACCTGGGCGGCGTTCCCGTAGTTATCGTCGAATCCGAAGCCGAGCTGTTCTGCTGCCTGTGCTTGAACCTGAAGGAGTCGCTTCTTGTCGGCGGAGTAGGCGGGGTTTCTGAAATTGAGTTTTGCGGCGAGTGTTTGGGCGCGTGGGATAAGGAAAGGTAATCCAGTTTGGGAACGGTGTCTGGTCTCCTGAAAGCGGCGATGTCGAAGATGGATTTCCTTTGCTTGGGCTTTTTGAAAATGGAAAGATGAGTGCATTCTGGGATGGAAGCGCCGACCATAACTTTAGGCCAAGTCCTCCGCTTGGCTGAGCTGAAGCTCGTCGTTGTTCGCTTGTGGAGGGTTGAAATCTGGTGAGATTTGGGTAAATTTGGAATAGCAGGTCTGTGAGGAACGTCTTGTCGTCTGTAACAATAATCCGGGTTTGTTTCTGACGGACTGTGAGGCGAAACTGGTGCGATTTGATGCGATAATGAACGAGAGTGTAAGCTGTTTGAGTAAGAGTTGTTGCCGCCGCTGTTGTTGGTTTGTTCGCAGGTGCAGCTTTCGTTGTTGGCGCAGCCGGACTTGGGGCTGTGTTTGGAGTTTCGGCAGTTTCTCGAGTGGACGTCGCACGCCTGGAGACGAGGAGCTGGCTTTTCCGATTCAAATAAAAGGCTTTGGCCCGAACAGCTCTGCGGGAAAATCTAGGAGAAAGAGATGGAGAAAAAATATAAAGAAAGAATATTAGGCTAAGTTATTCCTTCTTAAATCATTGGCAAAATGTGGCTTAAAATTAGAGAAATAATGTAGGTTTATCAAAAATCACAGGTGAGTGGTGCCTATCAGTATTTGAGTGACTTTGGGCCTTAGGCAGGGGAAGACGCTGGACAGTGACCAATTCGTGGCATTGTTAACACACAGATAATAATTCACTCTCACATTCATACACTATGTTTGAAATGAAACGTCCGCCATATCAGTCTGGACACAGTTGAATATCTTTTCATGTTCTTAACTTTACAAGCCATATAATACAATTACTGTACTTTCTGGGTCATTGAGTGCGCTTGATTAAGAACCACATGAAAAAATAAAGCATATACATTATAAGCAGCAGAACTGTGTCTCATGTCCAGACTGACAAGACCGCGTGCCCACAGTGTACTGGACATGCACCGTGCTGGAATTTAAACTGTGAAACGTTATGGAGGTGAAAATTCAACTAGATGATTCAGTAGAAATGGAACGTTAAAAACACTTTGGAATATTCTGAATGAGGATAAACATGTTTTATGCAATAATGTGAAAAGATACAGCTAAAGGAAAAACTTTTTTTTGGAAACATACAGGAAGAGGCCCTCCTCAAGGCCAAAGAACATCTCATTATGTGTCATTCAGCCAAGCAGATTAACGATGCCATTTTTTATTATTTATTTAATATAATGTAATTTATATTTAATGTAATAATGTAATAAGGAAATCTAATTGATAAAAACATGCTTTTTATTCAAGCCTATTTTTGGTCAAAAAGTTACACGGGGCACCTTTAAGGTCGGGTAGTAGCCCATGTATGTGGCCTTATCCCTGAGCTCTTGCATTAGTTACAGCTCAGAGGAAAACTTTCCCTGGAGGATAGACTGTGACGTTTGGACGAAATAAACAGAAATAAAAGAAAATTCAAGCGGAAAACATAAATACATTGTTTTACCTTTACTAGAGACACACTGAGAGCATCTCGACAGTTCCTCAAAAGAGCTTCACACTCAGACAGAGACTTGTTGTCCAACGTTATTCCATTTATCTGTAAAAATAAAATGCATAAACAAACAAAACATAAATTATTTCTTTTTCAATAACTGTATTTTTTCTGTTTGATAAAATAAAGACTAAAACATGAATAGAATATGAGAAAATATGAAAAAATGCAATGCATTTGGTGTAATTTAAACTTTGAGCACAAGAGGGCACTACTCAGCTACAAATACAAGAGTATGTTCAGAGTTATATTAGAGCAGTGGTTCTCAAAGTGGGGCCATGTTTCTAGGGTCTAAAAAACAATGTTACACTTTATTAACTGATACAATTCTAAAATTATTTGACAGAAACAACTGAATCAATAAAAATGACTATAACAGATTCATCTTGTGTTCACATTTTGATACAGACTTGATTTAATTACAGGCTTTTATGTGATGCCATTGTGATTAGAGGTTGTGTGGGATATTTTCGAGCTGATAAGGGGTCCCTGGTCTAAATAAGTTTGAGAACCCGGTTCAGAGACACTCACAGCCAACAGTCTGTCTCCGACGGTCAGAGCTCCTTCTCTCGCCGCTGGACTTCCCGGAGCCAAAGTAGCAACAAACACTCCACTTTCTAAACCGATTCCACTTTCTGAAAAACAAACAAAAAGACACAGTGAAATGTGCAGCTAAAGCCCAGGCAGTTAATGTGGTTCATTTAGGCAGTGAGCAACATTAACATTACTGACAATTTAAATAGTTTATATGAAATACAGCACAATGGGAATTGTCTATAGTAATTAGTCTTATTGAAAGATGAAAAAATCTATATATATATTAATAATGATAATAAAAAAAAACAAATAACTAAACTGTATAATTTTATTAGCAAATTATGGATGAAAAAATAAGGCCTGGTTAGGATTTAGGGTTGGGGTCAGTTCCTTTGTTTATGATGATGATTAAGTCTGTATTCATGCTTTACTAAGACTAATTAAGGTATAGTTAAAATGCTGTTAGACTTTTTATTAATAAAGATACTAATCAAAACTAAATTTAATATAAAAACAAAATAATCAGTAAAGTTGCAGAAATTCTCAAATCAAGTTTAGATGATTTATGGAGCTAAAAACCACACAAAATCTCTCACAGATCTATGACATCACAAATCTAAAAAGGCTCAGAAGGGAAATATTTGTATCTCACAGACAAAACTCAATCCTGTTTTTGATGAGGAAGCAATGTTAGACCAGGATTAAAAATGGAATTTTGCCTTATGCTGCGTTCAAACCGGACAATGTTGGAGCGTCCAGTTTACAAGTTAAGTCAATGTAGACGCGTCTTGAGGCAGTGCGAATTTGCGCCGAAATATTTGAATCTAGCACGTTGAAATTTGCTTGTTCGGGTGTCTGCTGACGCCACGTCTTGCGAAGTAGACGCTCCAACCAGCGTCGGACGCTCATCAGGTGATGATGCCCGAGTTGAACACTGCTGAACTTTCAAGTACCTGAATGCGCACATCCACCAATCAGACACTGCTCCCCTGTGCCGTAGTGACATGCTGCACTCCTCTCATCATGAGGAAAGAAGGATGATTTACTCAAGTCCTTTAATAACTTTTTATATTGCAAGGTTGCTTGTTTTTGTGCTTATTTAGAAGGCTAGGTCGCTTGTTGTTGAAAATTTGGCAGCCCTGACATGGCAAAACAGTATAGGACATGAAATGGACAAATTTAAAATGCCCATTGCAGTGTTTAAACCACTGCACGACATGACACTGGAGTACAGCGACTGACTTAAAAATGGACATTGCCCAAAGAAGAAAACTGTGCTTTCGCCTATTGAGTAAGTAAGCGACGTTTAATCTTTCCCTCCTCTTCTCTAAATGTGATCAGCCTCTGTGCAAAAAGCAGAAACACAGAAGCGCGTCGAGGCATAAAAAGTGTCCTTAAAAAATATTCTGTGTCAAAATTCGCTTCAACGCTGTCCGATTTGAAGCAGTATCCATATGTCCCTCAACGTCTTCTCACCTTTGCTTCCAGCCATGTTGATCTGCACAGGTGTAATGACGCGTCCTCCCAGTGACTTCCTCCTCCTCACGACCATATTTAGAACACCTTCTCCGCTAAGCACCGCCTTGATCACCTGCTTCCTGTCCTTATTGGTCAGATCGACGTCGTTCACTTTTAACAACCAGTCATTCACTCTGACAAAAAAAAAAAAAAAACAGCGTCAAATATTACAAAAATGTTGAAATAATTGCAGGATATTGGTTTTGTCAGTCTGATTTACCTCAGTCTTCCTTCTGCGATACTTCCTTTGTCCACTTTACTCACAAAAACACCACAGTCTCCAGGTAAATACGGATCATTTACTCCCTCTGCGATGTCAAACCCAAGTGCCTTCAGATCCATGTCCTGGAAAAGACAAAAATATAAGTTACAATCTAAAACACTAAACCAGGAGTCTCAAACTCAAATCGAGCTGTGGCCAAAACAATCAGTGTCAAGGTTGATCGAGGGTTGCATTTTAAAGCATAGACCTACCTATGCTATAATAAGCCTAATACATATAACATGCACAATAGTATGTGCACATGCATTATATTATAATATACTATAATGTACAGAATTATAGGCCTCCATGTGATTAAAAAAGTAAATAAAATAATGTAATCAGAGTCAGGCTGTTCTCCCCGGGACAATTTTGGACAAATTATATACAATTTTCGCATGAAATCTTCTTGAAAGCCGTATTTGGCCCCTGGTCTATACGAGATTGAGAAACCAGGCTGGAGCCACCTAGTGCCTCCAATCAATGTCATTTCACTCCAGCAACTAGGTCAGGTATCACAGGACTGCCGACAGTTCCCAAAAAGCAGGAAGTACGGTCGTCCAATCAGCGCGCAGTAGCGAAGCAGGGTGTTAACTAGAACCAACCTAAATTGAGATAGCAGACTGTATGTTCTCCCCCTTTGACTTTGTGTCAAATATTACCTTTGAATAGGATATTATAACCACCAAAAGCAGTGATTGGTTAAATAAAAAATGTCCGCGCCTCCTGTGACACGAACACAAAACCCCAATGATGCAATGTCATACGGTTTACACAAAGTGAAATGAAACTGGCTGATGCATAAGGCTAGAGTTTGAGACCCCTACTCCAAAATAATCGTAACTTCACTGGTTGTATAGGGATTGTGCGTTGCAACAACCAATTTAAATGTGTCTAGGAAAATGACAAATCTGACATTAAACTGACAAATTAATAAAATAGCTACATTTCCACATGTTTGCACAGATATAAACTATACAGTTATACACATCACTGATTACGTTTTTCAGGCAAACGTCAAACCTCTGCTAAAATAACTTGAATTACGTTTGTCCTGGTTTGAGCGTCCACTTCTGCCCAAACCACAATGCTGTGATTGGTCTGGCTGGCCTTAGTGATTTCACCGGAAAGTCGCACACTGTCAGTTTAGCTTTTACCTGATCATAAAAAAACCTACAATAAAATCAAACAAAATATCTGCATAAAACAGCTAAGCCTGTAATTTGAATCTGTGCATACATTTTTTATTAGTTTGTAAATTCTTAGGCTTGATAAAATCTTTTATCAGTTTTCCTGGCCAAATTTAAAAAACCTAAATGCACTGACTTACTCTTTGTTTCTCGAGCTCCACGACTTCAGTCTCCCACTCGATGGAGTCTGTGTCGATGGCCGAGTCGTGAGAGCTGTGAGCCATGAGCTGGTGGAACCTGGCCTCCTTCTCCAGCTGGTTCTCCATCTTTTCTCTGAAACAAGAAAAACTTCACTGTCAAGTCTGACTATACTGAACAATTGACTATACTCAGCAAAATGAATTAATTACTTGATTTCTTTGAGCTCTCTGGCCGAGTCATTCTTCTGTTTCCTCGTGTCGTCCAGATTTCTCAAAGCGTCGGCCAAATCGCTCACGGCTCGGTCTCTCTCTCTCCGCAGATTATCACACAGAGTCCTGAAACAACAAAACATATACACATTTAGAAAGAACCAACAATGAAAATTCAACCCTGCTCATTTACAGATATGCTTTATTATTTTTAATACACATTGTCCGTCTTTAAATAACAAACAAGTCACAGACTTTCAAGTCCAAGTCAAGTCCTAAGTCACAAACCTTCAAGTCGAAGTTGAGTCCAAGTCATTTTATAAGTCAAGTCTCAATTCATCCAAATAATGACTCAAGTCCAAGTTACCGCTTGCAAGTCCACACTTCTGTAAAACATTAAATAAATATGGTTGTATATCAGTAATGGCTCCTGAATCATTTCTTTGGGGGTGCTATGGTGTATACATTGCCAGTTATCAAAGCCCAATGCCCAATTATATTGTCTAATCAATCATATAATATAATTTTACACCACTAGGTGGCAATAACATGCAGTCAAATAACACATGGCCAACTCATGTCAATAAAACTAGACAATCAAGATCCAGACCAGTATATGCATAAGCAGGCTTCATAATAATAACAACGCATCTATTTGTTATTTTTTCAACACAATAAAACCAGCCTGAGAAGAGCAGCAGTGAACTTGGCAATGGATGTAAACAAGTACAGAAAATATCAGAATATCAGAAAATATAAAGACCAACTTGGCAAAAAATGCACGATTTTACATTCTCCCACCTTTTGTTGTAACTTGTCTGATGTTTAAATTAGGTTTCTTGGTCGTAGCTGTTAAAAAGAGCTTGTTTGAGTGACGAACATTCTGAGTTGGACACTAGCATTAGCCTGCGCACTGTCTCCTGACCACTGATTGACACAGTGCCTTGCGTTGTCGCGCAAATGTACGTGACGACCATGTGATGACAGAGTTTGAGGTGCAAGCACCCGCGAGTCTCATTAGTTTGCATTGTAGGGCTGAAACTTGAAAAAAAACGCTCTTGCATTAGATTCAAGGGAAGCGGCGAGTGCGATTTGAAACAAGGCTCTATGTACCAGCAGCGAAAAAAAGCTCTTCTAATTGGACAAGGATGTTTTAAGGCACTTTAATCAGGTTTTAATCGGTTATGATCAACTTTAACTACACACCTCGCTCATTTTTTTCCCTTTTTGTTGGCGGTGTGTCGCACCTATCACCCTAGTGACGGGCCGTCCTGTAAATGTATATTTAAATGTTGTATGGGTATTTTTTGAGGAAAGAGTAATTTAGCAAATGTTTTTCAAATAATGTACTTGTTTCCTCGTACAGAGGCACACCCTCCACTGTTTACTGGATTGATGAGTTAGTTAAGAACATCAAGAGATTTATTGACAGGTTAAATGGCCAATAGAAAACAAGGCAGCCTCATTTTCTATTAGCCCAAAGCTTCCTGGCCTCACAGGTTTATAGATTTATATTTTTATCATTCTTTTTCTGTCTACTACACATACAGCTGTTACAAGTCTACACAACTATTTTGGACGAAGTTTGAAAACATCGCAGAATCGTATTTGAGTTACCTGATGCTCTCTCTCTCGGCCACGATCTTGTCTCTCTCCTGAAAAGCCCAGTCGCGTCTGCACTTGGCGACTTCGGCCTCCTGCAGAGCATCCTTCAGCTCCTGAGAAATGGCTTCATACTGTTTCCTTAAATGTCGATCTCTTTGTTTGCTCGCTCCATGTCCAGAGTCGCAGAGTCTTGTTTCTGAAGAAGACATGGAAAGAGGAAGATTACAATCTTAAAATGTAAAATATATGTTAGTTTTTTCACAGTGTTTTGTCTTAAAATATAATAGCCAGTTAAGGGTGGGAATTGGGCAATATTGACAAACACACAGCTTTTATTTTATAATAGTAATAATGAGAAGGATCTTTGTCAATTACAGGGTTTGTACAGATTTAAACTTCAGAGATTCCATGATTGTACAAATCCATTCTGTAACACTGCTAAAGTAGGCCCAGCTAACAGTAGTCATCTTTAACGACTTTCATGATTTTGCGAAAATCAGAAATATTGTGAGAATCAATTTGCACAACGCTTTGGAACTCAAGCATTGCATAAACTGTAGATCATAAAGACAGAGCGGTTGTGATTCATGCGCTCAAACAAAAAACTCTCAAATGCATTGAACTCATTCATTGATAAATTTGAAAACAATATTAAGTGCGATATTGTAAAAAATTGTAAATGTATGTCTGACACTTTGTAGACATCAGAATTGAGAACTACATTACTTGTGTTTTGTGTTTATGTTTTAATAATGCATTGATCTTACGGCTATCGTACACAGACTTCTGCGATTTCTGGAAAAAATAGACCCTCTACAAATTCTTTCTGCACACTTGCATGACTCTTAGATATGTGCTCGCACTGCTCAAAGGTCTGTGAACAAGGGCACATTGATCTTAAGCACTTTTTAAGTCCTGCGACCCGCACTTAACTTGCACTCAGTGTATGACAAGGGTTAAATAGTGCAGAGGCGAGGCTGCCACCGCTGTCCATTCACACTCACACCAGATGCATACTGGGTAATGTTAGTGAAGTGTCCTGCCTAAGGACACAACGGCGATTTACTCCTTCCATTATCTCACTGTGTTTTCTGAGGTTCCAACGGTCTAACATCAAAGTTCTGCCCCGGCCCAACCTGCTTAGCTTCTTAAACTATTATCACCCATATTGCAGCATTGGGGGCGACACGGTGGCGCAGCGGTTAGCGCTCTGGCCTCATAGCAAGAAGGTCCTGGGTTCGACTCCCGGGGCCTTTCTATGTGGAGTTTGCATGTTCTCCCCGTGTCTGCGTAGGTTTCCTCCGGGTACTCCGGTTTCCTCCTACAACTAAAAACATGTCCATTAATGCCTCCCCTGACCCTTCCCCAGAGCTCCCGTGCAAAAGAGATTCTGAATCTCAGTGGGACTTCCCTGGTTAAATAAAGGTCAATTAATTAATATACTACACAAGCGTCAGGCTGAAAATCATCCACTGCTTATTTTTTATTTGGTTTTATTCCAGTCAATTCTAGTTTTGGCCATTTGACACAAAAAGCCTCATCACAAACGTTTATTATCATCCAAGTAAATTCCCTCTTTACTAGTGAAAACAAAACTCCAGCATTTGCAGAGGGGTAACTCCACACTAAACTGTACAATAATGTTACGAAGGGGTCCATTTTTAAATTGTTGATTTTCATTATATTTTCACCGTGCTTATGAAGGTATGGCCTTAGGCAATCAGAAAAAAAAGATAAAAAGATAACTCACTCAGTTTTCAGATTTTGAGAGAGTGTTGAAGAACGGAAAAGATACAACTGTTTGGACGTAACAAGGACACCAAATTGAGCTCTAAACTACATCTTATGAAAATATCTTCATCACAAAATACTGTTAAAATGAATATTTGTTACATTTAATAGCAAAATATGATGTCTCTAAGCAATTTGTTGTGTCATTATTTAGCCCAGTACTTATACTCATGTTACACGAGGAACTACACCTGACTACATTATCTTTCAAATTGTTTAAGATCAAAAGAAATGTTTTCAAGCAATTTAGACTTGTCAAAATATTAAGTCTGTGCCTGTAAGATCACAAAGAATATCAAATCTGTTTATTTCATCATGCTAATAGAGAATTAAAGCTTATAGTGCAAATGTCTGTTGGACGTAACATGGACACCATACTTGCTCATTGTATCTAGAGCCAATCATTAACGTGATACTATCAGGTAATAATGAATAATAATTGAATTTGAATGAAAGTTCAAGGTGTACTTTCTTGTTTATTGCAAATAGAAAAATCCAATTCAAATATTTCAACTGTATGAATAACAATTATTTCATCTTTCAGAGGGAAGGAAAGAAGAGAAGGAAGGATACCAAAAGTCAAAACATCGGAATCTGTGTCGGAACTGAAAAAAAAAAAAATGGATCGGTGCATCCCTACTAAATAAGTTCTAGCTTGATTGCTATGAAGCAGCTAATGTAACTCCTTCCTAAGCTTATTATATTTTGTTTCTATAGACTGAAATGTGCTTTCCTCAAGAGTAAATGGGCCACGACCAATTAGCTTTATGGGTCCACAGAAAACCCACTCTGTGGTGATAATGTCTTGGTCTTTCCTTTTAGGCCAATCAAATAGGGATGCACCAGCTTTGTGCAGGAATGTGAATTTATACAAGCCGGAAGGATCTGTAGTCAGGGCGCGTCCCAGGTAAAACTAGCGGGAGAAGTAAACAGCGTCCCTTCATTCTGAATCTTTTTCTGCCTAGAGACTGACACACTTTGTTTCAACCAATCAGAGCTAGCTCAGTGTTTCTTAAACACTTTATCAAAAAGTAGATTCATAAGGACCACCTAATCTACAGACCCGGTTTACCAGACCAGATTTAATACATTGCACAGATTTACTGTATTACTTTTTAATAAAATAATTATGTAGGCCTATAATAAAAATAAATGACAGGTTAAGCTATTTCATTTTATTTCAAAATGTTCTGGACGAGACGTCAAAGTTAATTTTAATAATAATAATAATAATCATGATAATATTTTTAACTAAATATAAAATTCATTTAAGACTGAGAACATTAATGAGATGAGTGGTGCTTAAGTAAATGACAGGAGATCCGTGTTTAAGGCACTTTCTCTCACTTTTGCCGTCAAGTTATTTATTGTGCAAAATTTTCAATAAAGAATGACCTATACTTAAGAGTTTGATTTTGGTCCGTGTTGCTTGTTTAACTGAAACTTGAGGGCCCTCCCTAGGAGATTTTGGCTAAAATAGGTGTAATTTCCTGCATTCTGGAGTATGCTGAGCCCTTATACGTCTCCTTTAAAATGACCCTGCTCTTCCCAGCGCAGAGACGTGACAGGCACAGAGCCTTTACGCAGCAATGACAGAGCAGGACCTCTTAACACACCAACTTGGATCAGGACTTCAGGACTCACCCTTAACATCACTTTTACATGTCCTGTGTCCCGGGACAGTGAATTAAATGTGTCGCCTGTCCCGCGTAAGCTCCGCACGCGCGCCCGATTGAAATGAATGGAATTTTTCAGTGAAGTCAGAAACAATCATAACTCCGTGAAAATAAGGTCTATCTTCGTAAAATAAAAAGTGGATGAAAGCTTGTGAGTAGTAGAGTGTCACTGTGGACTTCAAAACTTTCACAAAGGCCGAGATTTTTATGTTTTGGCTTAATTGGGCGAGGTCAGTTTAGTTACAGGCAGCAGCTTTACGCACGTCTCTCTCTCCGTCTCGGGTGCCTATGATGAGGATCTGGGAAACAGAGAGGGAGAGAGAGAGACTGGTGCGTTTGAAAAGCGACTTGCGGCAAATTTGAGAATGGCAGGGGCCAAATTCGTCAGCTTGCGATCTTCACTCGTATTAAAAAAAAGGATGGGCGCATGGGCTCTTTACAGTGCTGGGCTCCATGGCTCAAGCCACGTTAAGCCCGTGCGTTACGGAGTAGGTTTGTGGGGCAGGGCCGGGTTCGGGCCAAGACGTAGAGCCGCACGAACACGTTTGCTCCACAGATGATTGACAGCTGCGCCAGAATACAGCGCAAAGCCCCCGCGGTGACAAAACGGGAGTGGATGAAGTCGCCAATACGGCGTGAGAAGTGACAGCGCGTGTATGATGTGGAGCGAAGACAAAGAGAGGCAATTGTATTGTATGTGCATAAAAGAAAGAAAGCGCGCACTTTATATTACACGGGCAGTGATAAAAGAAGAAAAAATAAAGAGAGAGACGTGCGGTAGAGAACGCGCTTTTGGTTCCGGAGAAACACTGCATCATGTGAATTTTTTATCAAGACCACCACGCAGATTTTGGACACAAACTTACTGGAGCTATTCTATTTACAATACTGGGCTTTTTGTTTCGTCGTTTCTTCGATTTAAAAAGGTAAGACGTCTGGCCTTTATTGGCCTCACGCGTAAACGAAGCGAATGTTATTTTAAGTGGTTTTCAGCGTGAAATATTAAATAGGCCTAATTACACACGATGAAAACCACATAGCCTATACATGACAACAATGTAGCTAAATTCTCAAAGACTTTTGATTAGAACATCCCGTATGTTCATTCTACAGACTCTAAAATATGTATTCTACAGATTATTTGATTTCTAAGTAAGACGTAACAAGAGACAACATAGTGCTTTGTGTCCATTCGACCCCTTTTTGGCGCTTATGTGCGGCAACAACTAGACACACTTCCACTAATTATGCTAAAACAATCGCTGAAAACAAGCTCTTTGGCCGACCTAATGTTTCATAAATATAACAGCCAGCTGTTTTAAGCAATCGACCGGAAAGCTTGAAAGACGTAACGATTCTTTGGACGTAACAACTGAGGACACAATTAAAAAATCATACCTCTTTTGTCATCGAGAGCGCGAAGGCCCGCCACTGCTGTATGTAAATTACCTTGTTGAGGCCAGGCGACATGCTGACGCCGTACTCTGCCGTAAGCTCAAACACACACTTTTTTCCCCTCTTTGGACGTAACAGCGAAAATTGACACGAAACACTTCCAAAACTTTCAAGGCAGCTGTGGTGGAATGTTCACAATATCCCCGCTTGTTATTTGGAGGATTGATTGCCGGTTGATTGTCGTAGTTTTGTAACATCATAGTGTTTTTGTGCGGACAATATACAAAGCTCCAAACACTAGTTATGGACGTAACTATCACATGACACCATGTGTTACGTCCACAAGGCTTATTTTTGTCTTCAATCACAGAAAAACAGTTTTATGTCATGGTAAATCTGTTGATTAAAATTAATTATTAACATGTCCCCTCACTGTTAGCCACGTTGCAATCTTCACTGCCCTTTTTATAAAGCTGTTCACAAAGCTTCAAAGATGGCATGTCCTGTATGTAACATTTTAGTGTCCAAAATTTAGCACTTTTTTTGAACAGATGTGCATTTTTCTTAAAATGTTTTTGACCTGGTCATCTCATATTATCTTATGTATATCTACTAAGTACAAAACATTAAAAATAATAAGTTGCAAATATATTTGTTTCAAAAATGTATTTTATGGCTGCTGGAAGTAAGGTGTGATGCTTTGTACAGTTTAGTGTGGAGTTACCCATAGAAGAGGCCTCGTGATAACAACCCTTTATTTACAATGACCCATTATCCATAATAAACTCATTATATTTACAAAACAGCTCTGATGAAGGCCTGTGGGTCAGACGCACTGAATTTTCCCACATCAAGGCCTTTTCTTCCTCTCAATTTGTGTCTCTCTACATTTTAGTTCAGCAAAATCATTCATTACTGTTCCTTCTGAGGCCAGTCGTCTCATTATCTTTTCGGGATACGGTGCGTTTTTTGTGCACATCAAAGTCCAAGAAGTCCACTTTACTCTGAAGGTAATTCCCTAATGCGGTGTTATATATAGAGAGACTTTTTAGGGCAATTAATCTGGCAAAGTGCGCTTGTAAAAAAAAAAAAAAAAACGTGAGTAAAATCAATGAGTGGACTCGCGCCAGATGCTGAAAATAACTTTACGTGATGGGATTGAAGGGATTATTGTCGTAGTAGGAATAACTCACGCTCTGAGTTTGTAAATCTGCCGTTTGGGTGCAGATAAGTACTCACACAGCAGCTGGTGTCGAGGTTTCATAATGTCATATTTTCAACATTATTGTAGTAGTCGCCTGGTTTGTAATGTTTTTTTTTCTATTGGCAAGTTAATTTATTATTTCTATTGCATATGGAGACATTTTGAATACATTTTAAATCAAATAATAGTTTGGATTTTGCTGTCAATAGTTCAAGTTATCAAATCATGTGCAAAACGAATGAGATGATTGTATTCTAACATTGCCTCCTTGTCAAAAACACAGCTGAAGTTTTGTCTGGGAGATACTGTTCTTTCCCCTCTGAGCTTCAGAAAACACTATTCTCAATTTTCAAGTTTTGTTTGAGTCATTGATAGAACTTTGTAATTCTTTGTAAGTAATTCCTGATAAGATTTAAATACTGGAGATGCTCAGGAGCAAGTTTGAAGGACTGGGATAACAAATAATGCATCATTATGTCCTTAAAAATGAAAGAGTCCAGGGATAAATCCATTTAGAACAAAGAAGAGATAGACCGATATATAGGTTGGCCAATATTTTGCGGTCGATAGTTCAATTTGTGTTTATTTTTGCATATCAACCTTATTTTGGCATTATTTGATCAGGCAGGGATCAGCTGAGCTCCCAGATAGTTTTGGAGATAATAGTAAGACCTGGGTGACTAACTGGTCAGAGGTCAAGAGCTGAATATTTCAGCGGTCATCCTTGAAGAGCCACACCATGAGTCGACTGACTTGCACCATCAGAGCGCTAGTAATTTCTATTTGATTTTAATTTACAACACATATTCTTAGATCCACAAGTCAGTTATTACAAATATATTTCAATGTCACAAAGTTTTGATGTCATTGAGGGGGTCTGGGGGCGCTCCCTCAGGAGAATTTTTAAAATCCTAAGCACATTTTCTGTACTTTGGTGAGTTTTAGATCCACCCCCTATAAAACATGTCTTTAGGAGTGTCCGTCAGACTGACTCAACGGTCCTGTGTGATCAGAGCAGAGAAAACCTGCACAAACTTAGTCAGTCAGTCTGAAGTCTGTTTATGTCACATTCAGCAAAGCATTCAAGATCATTTTGAAGATTTCCGAGCTGAGCCGTTTGCATTTTCATTCACTTTGCACTCGGTGGTGGTAAGCTACTGTTGTAGCCACAGCTGCCCTGGTATAAACTGACAAAAGAGAGGCTGCCATTTTGCGCCATTGTCCCCTCTGACCCCACCAACTATTCACACTCTCACCAGATCCATAGGCAATGTGGTGAAGTGTCTTGCCTAAGGACACAACAACTTTTTTGTCCTACTGTGGCACCAGCAGTCTCCCATCCAAGTACTGCTCAGGCTCAACTTTCAGAAGCTGGCATGTCTACATTAGCCAGAGGCCCTCTCACGGTTCACTTTGAGCTTTTGTCTACTTTTGTTTATTGCAGATTGCATAAATTGTAGGCTGCTGGCTCACAGAACTGGCGAGCCTATAAAATGTCTCCTTTAAGTTGTGATTGAACGTGTGAATACCTGTCTGGCCTGGTAGTACTCCGCAGCAGCTGGTCTCTCTGTATAATGGCCTCAGTCCTCTCTTTTCTGGCCACGTCTCTCTCTTCTCTCACAGTCTCGATGTCTTTACAGGCCTGGCTCAGCTCCTTCTGCGCCTCTGCTTTGTCCTTCACCTCGTGACAGTATTTCTCCAGGAGCTCGTTCTTCTCACAGATCGCTCGGTCTCGGTCCACCAGAGCAGACGACAACTCCTGAGTCAGAGAGAGACAAACGGAGATTAAATGTGAATGACTGTCTGATTTTGGGTGCAAAGTGCCTCATTTCTCATTATTCATTCAAGTTGTGTGACAAAATAGAATAAAAAACATCCTTCAAACCTACTAAAAACACGAAATGACTATTATATGTCCACAATCCTCTCCCTAAGTCTCTTTCACCTGTCTGAGCGCTCCAGCTCTCGTTGGCCACGCGTCTCTCTGAGGAGCTGTTTTTCAGTTTGGCCTGCGCGGCGTCCAGTCCGGTCTGCAGACGGTCCACCTCTTTGATCACCTGGTCCCGCTCGCTCATGATCAGCCTGTATTCACACATGACGGAATCTCTCTCCTCCTTGTATTTGTCACAGTCCTTCAGAGCCTTGAGCTGCTGTGTTTTCAGTCTGGTGGTTTCAGACTGAAGACGCTCCATCTCCTCTGCAGCTCTTTGTACTGAGCCGTGGCCTTCGATAGCTCCAGCTGAGTGGAGTCGAACCTGGAAGAGAAAGAAGAGAACCGTGTCAGTGCTCATGTTGATAAAAGCTCTTTTTTAAACCATCTAGGCAAACTAAGCACAGGGTTCAGATGAGGCCCTTAGACTGTTTTAATCAGAACCTGGGAACATTTTGAGCCAAAGTATTACTTTTTATTAGGGCTGGTATTGCCAAAAGCCTTCCGAATCAATGGATATCCTGATACAGGAGTCATAATACAATGTGTATCCCTTCAAATCAAGATATATTATTTACTGACAATGAGTTCATTTAATTAAGTTAAAAAACAATTAATAAACATATATAACTTAAAAATGTTAACATGTTTTTGAGCACAGCCCTCCTTAAACTCAATGTAACTTTAATTATGTAGAATAACAAATGCAGAAGAATTGTATATTCACACTGCTCTTAATGTTACAGACAAGTGTCCAATGAATAAGTCATTTTTTTCAGCTTAATAGTTTCAGTCTTACCCCTGCCGTACACTGAGTGCAGATCAGTGCGAGTCGGTACTCTCGCAAGACTTAAAAAGTGCTTAAAACCAAGGCGCCCTTGTACAAAGACCTCGGAGCAGTGCGAGTGCACGCATCAGAGTCGCGCGAGAGTGTGGAAAGAATCTGTATAGACTATATTTTTGTCTGAGGTTGCAGCGGTCTGATGCGACTTTCAAGTTAAAATACGAACATTCTGCGAACGGAATCTGCGAAGCTTTGGGCAAACACGGACCGCAGTGAACTGGAGCTGCTGTACAAGGCACTTCAGAAGAAGCTTGCATGTGTCTCGCACCAAGCTCGCCACGCAGTCAGTGTACGGGAGGCATTAAAGCAGCAGTCCAGGTAAGTGTAAAATTTTATGAGTTTAAGTATCTCGATACACCTCTCTGTATCGATACACGCATTGCCAACAAGTTTGTCACGATATTACCTGATACCGATACATCAAGTGCAACCCTACTTTTCTATATTTCTTTTTTTATTGACATTGGGAAAGAACACGTGAGCATTTGTGTTAAAAAAAGTCACAATAAATGCACGTAGAAACATAGCGGAATAAATAATATATAGTCTAATGCGATTGCAATAATTTTGTGACACAAATGGTCGCTGCTTGGCCCTTGTCCGAATTAAAATTGGGAGAAATAATAAAGTACTACTCTTGTTTTAGACAATTGTATCATATTTCTCTTGTTGTTTTTTTTGTATATATTATTTTGCTTCAAATATGAAAAATCTAATCAACTAACGAAAAAGAATGCAATTTATACAGCAAGCAAACATTCTGTTTCGCAATTCTATCAACCAAAAAACAGCAGAAGAACACACCAAGTTTGTTTCATTATTGAGAATTTTCTGACAAAGCTGCAGCTGTGTGAAATAAATTGGGAAATCTGACAAAAATTGTTGGACAAAAAAAGTTAAGACCTGTGCAAAATTTTTAGGACTTACAATAGCAAATTTAAAACTTTTTAAGGCCTTAAATTTAAACTTTTCTATTTAAGACTCCCTGAAGAAACCCTGGATACAATCAGTCATGGGAGCTTTTTATTTAATGTTTTAATTGTAATTTAGGGCTGGAATATCAAGAGACTCATCAGTAGTTTGGTTGAGGGTTTTGAATTTGTCAGTAAAAGTGTGCTTTGGAACAGAAGTTAGACAAAATTGTGCTATAGTTTTTGCTCAGATCGCCCGTTCTTGTCATAAATATTATCATGTTCTTAAATAATAGCCTACTCTGTCAAATGCACCTCAAAATCTGTCTGCTCACTAATTTAAGAAGTGCATTTTTAGTTCATCACTTGGAGCAGTGAATGGTCTCGTCTTGTGCTTGCTCAGCCCAAAAGCAACCTCAAAGTGCCTCTAAAGTCCAGCTACTCAGCCGTGTGAAATTACATCAATTAATCAACCACTTTTAATTATTTAGTCAGTCTGGATCAAGCTAAACATCCATTTTCAATATATTATTTTTATTTCTTTCTACCCTTTAACACTTTCCCATACTGAACTAATTAAACTAACCCTATACTGTATGAAAATCTGGCTTTTTATACATAACATAATGCACCTGAAGACACATTTTAATTGCCAATTAAACTAAGAACAAATGCCTCAAATATCACTGGAATAAAGCGCTCGTGTCCAAGTTTAGATGAATTTATTTGGTTGAGCGAACGAGAGGCTTAAATAATGGGCACAGCAGAAGGTGAAACATCTGGACACAAGCAGAGCAGCATCTGTCCTGGATTAAGCTAATCTCATTGTGCGATTCTAATTAGGACAAAACAAAGGTCTTTTTTCAGGCCATATTTGCACCTAAATCCCATATTTGTGTATAAAAAGTTGAAAGGTTTTTAGTATGATTCAGGCTTAGTAACAAGCATTACTCAGCCGCAAATTATGAGTTACAAAGCAGAACAATCTGTTTTTTATTTAATTGTACATGTTATTAGCACAAATAATGTACCAGACATATAGCAGGGGTCATTAATTAGTTTTAGTGGAGGGCCAGATATTTTCACAAAGACACTGCGAGGGACAGATTTTCTTTACTTTAATTTCTATTTTTTTTTTAATTTTTTTCTAATTGATGACTACATATAGGTCTACACATCAAAATAATAATAATAAATATGTTTGTTTTAATCGATCAAATTATTTTTTAATACAATATTTGTATTTATTATGGAAGCATTAACTGTCCAGAATGGGGCGATAAGCTCATAATTACAAGGTTGTCACTCACTCTTCTTAGACAAGTTCAGAGCATAAAATGTCTCACACTTGTTACAAGTGAATTTTCCTGTTGCTTTTTTTGACCATTGTTCCTTTAGTGTTGTGCAAATGTGCACTTTATTCTTCTGTGTCTCTTGTTAAGAGTTTTTTTATTTCTTCTTTTTATTTTATTTAATTGTTTAATGTATTAATGCACATTTGCATGTAAATATGTTAAGTCAAAGTGGCTAATTTCCATCTTCAGTCCCTTGGCAGGTTGATGTCAAAGTAAAGAACAGAGTTACAACATATTTGCATGTGAAGGAAGGCCATTAAAGGTGTGAAAGAGAACTACACGTTTTTGTTGTTATTTGGCTTATTGTCAAAGCATGGGTCTTTGGGGGATGATCAGGAGGATTTATTTAGTGAACAAAAATAGTTTAACATTATTTTTTAGGCAGAAACCTTAGGCAAGCCAGAAAAAAAGTTTTTCGGGCCGGATTTGGTCCGCGGGCTGCCATTTGATGTTCACTGACGTATAGGAACAGTTGCCAGATAAAATTCTCATTCTCCGGCAAACTTACTTAGCGCTTGAGAGAAGACTGAGTGCTTTTGTGTTCACAGTGCAGCCCTGAAACTGCAGGCTCTGTGATGTGCAGCTGTTACTGAAAATATTGTGAGCCTTAAATGAGTAGGTAATAGTGTGAATATTTAGACTCTTTAGAAATGTTTCCATTTAGCCCAGGTCTCCCAGACCGGTTCAATTTGGGTCGATTATGTTAAGGTTTGCATTTCTACTGTAAGGTCCTGGCTCGCGGGGGTGACCACTGTGTGACACTTGTTTTATTATAAATAACTCTAAATCATACCTGAATTATACTTTTTCATTATGATGCTGATCTCAGTGGAACACAAAAGAGGTGTAATAATAATTTCACGTTTGGGGCGCTGTGACACAGGGATCAGGCTGGTGTAAACAAGAAGTAATTCTGGTTTATTTCACTTTTCTGTAAAACTTCTGCGCCTCTACCATATTGCATTTAACCTAGTTTTACAGTATTTAACGCATTGAGATAGGATTATGTTGGACGCATTCTTTATATAACAAGATTATATAAAGATATAATAAGAAAAAAGGCAATGCTAAGTCTGTTGGATAAACAAAAATACAGTCATCATAGGAGTTATGATCAAAAGGTTTGTCACAAGATCGAGGGAGGATTGTTTTGTGTAAATATCTGCGTCTGTTTTTCACTTCAGCCTGTGTTTTCTCTTTGCTTAAAAGGGGTCCGAGGTGAGCCGTGGAAGGTGGTAGGACCCTCCACGACTCAGACTCCTCACGGGGTGGTACTGTGCTTAGCTTTTGTTTTTCTTTTGTACAAACCTGCGTATGGAGGAGGAGTACTGCTGCTGGTAGTGGAAGGCTGCGTCTCGTTGCTTGAGCAGGACCTCCAGTTGTTTTTGGAGCTGATGGTTCTCCTCTTCGCTCTGGTCCAGGCGGCTCAGGTCGGCGTTGTGACTGGCCATGTTGTCGTTGTACCGTTTCCTCAGCGTCTCGTAGTCTGTTTTCAGAGCTTCAAACTTGTCCACAGCGCTGTCGTAGAGTTTGGTCAGGACCTCAGATGAACCTTCTCTCATCACCTGCAGGACAAGAGTTTAAAGGAACTTTATTAGGAAAAATCTTGTTTTATTAGTTTTTAACCATACTGTAACATTGTTTTCTCATGAATGGTTTGGATTGATTCATGCATGTTTGTGAAATCCTCAACTGTCCTGTATTTCCTGATGAAAAAATTTAGCATGCTCACTTTTCAGTTGATTTTTGGTTGATGAGACATGTCTTTAGTCGGCTATAGCTTATAAGAAATAAAAAATAACAAGACTTTGCTTGCTCGGCGAACGAAGTGCTAAACTATCTTAGCATGAAAATAATATTGAAAAGAGATTTTCTACATTTGAGTAACAAATGCTTCAAATTAGTCATTGTTTTTCATTTGTCTGTATTTGCTCCTTAAAAGTCACAATGCTAAAATAAAAAAATTCTAGTCAACCCTAACCCTAAAGTATCTCTTCAGGTGAAAATCTTTTCGCAGTGTCTCATCTACGTCTAATAACAGACAATTAGTCCACTAAAATCCAAGAAAAGCATTTGTTTTTATTGCTAGCATGCTGACACGACTGATACTTGATCTATTACTGCCTGGGACCTGTTATCAGCATTTTATCCATAGAAGTTTTCTAGTTCAAATATTACTTCCATGTTATCGGTTCAGCCGACATCATGGTTGTGCTTTTAATTAGGTGTTTCAAGACAAATTTACTCACAGATGTTTGACCCAGAATGTCTCATAATGTTTAAAATTTAAATAAAATGAACCTATTAAGCTAGTATTTGCACAATAAATCATAGCTACATAACACTGGACTTATTCAATTTTAGATAACATTGTGAATGGTGTTTTCAAGATATCCAAAAATGCAATATAGAGTTTATCGTGCATTAAAATACGCTATAGGGCTGGGCAATATCATATTGTATATCATATATCGCATAATTCACGTGGAAAAGTTGGATTTTAGAATATTGTGATTTGATTGCTCTTGCACCACTGCTCATTTTGCAACTGAGGCGAGGCAACTAAAATTGTGACTAATTCCCAGTGTTGCCAGATTTTCAGAGATAAGCGACAAGCCTTCAAAAAAGCCAAAACAAACCATCTTATCATTATTAAATACTTTAAAACACATTTTGTGCTTCATATTTCTACACTAGTATCAGCTGAGATCAGGTGTTGGCGGATACTTCAATTCAATTCATTTTTGCATAGCCCAAAATCACTATAACAACAGTTTTCTCAGAGGATTGTTGATTTAGCAAACAAAATCGTCAGAAAACCAAACAACAGAAGCATTAGAAAATCAGAAACCGCCATGACAAAGAATCTAGATCAGAACAGAAAAAGTTGGATCGGTGCATCTCTACTCACAATGCATTTTTTGAGTGAGCAAAGTATGTACAAAAAATTAAACTAAATATTTCTTTTCACATTTTTAAGATTCGGTCTAGCACCTTTAAGGATTCATAAAGTGCAGTTGATTTTCCAGATCCAATGATAATCTTGCAAGCGATCTTTTCAGTTACGTTAATCAGACTGGTCTAAATATACAAGCCAGAAGGACCAGTTTGACTAAATCTGGAGCCAAGTAATAATAGAGACGAAATAATGAATGAAAAGAAACAGGAAGGAAGTGAATTACATAAGTACACGTCAAAGCACTGCTCCTTAAAGAATACGTTTATTTCTTCCATCTTTGCCTCCTGAGAGTTCAAATCAGGCCAGCGGCTGTTACGTAAAACTTCTAACATTAGTCTAAATTACCTTTTCTTTTATGAGGAAGAAACAGACAAGGACACGGTGCATAACTACTTTTACAGTGAGTTATCTTGAGCTGCCAGCGCTGATCTGATTTAAATGAGCAATAGTTTTCCAAATGAGGACCTGGGACATTGAGATAAAGGGTTCTTTCTGTCATGTTATTAAATATACACAAAGAAAAGGTGTGGTTGTGTGAAGGAGAGCTCGGGATCTGTGACAAGACAAGTCAACAGATTAATCAGATAACTCGATATAAAGAGTGTTTGCAGCACAAGAAAAAAGAATCAACAAAAACGCCTAGTGACTAGTGCGATAGAAACTTATTCTTGAGACTTAATGTTCACAGAGCCAGTCCATAGCATAGGCTGTATAGGTTAATAGCTAAGGGCACAGAGTGAGGAAAGCACAGTAGACATCCTGAGCAAGTGCTGAGCTCAAAGAGTGATGGAAGTTTCAAGATACATGCGCCTGATCATTCACTACACACAGCAAAAAAAAAAAACAGTCTGCACACAGCTGGGAGAATAAAATCCTGTTCTACCACTCATAAGCTGTTAGTCAATCTTTATTTTACATCAATAGGAAACATTTTCATTCAGTTATGGCAAAAAGCGGACAAACTGATACATCTGCAGATTTAATCACAAAATTACTGCTTAATTTTAATAGAAGCTACATTAAACATGTGAAGCTTGTTCTCGTTAGGGGTTGTGGGTGGCTGGAGTTTATCCCAGAGGCCTTAGGGTTTCTCTTTCATTCACTAGGAGAAATTTTAAAGTGATGCCCAATTAACCGTCTAAGCACCAAAATTCTGCACCAAGCCATTTCAGGCTCTTTGACTTCAGACTTTAGATTTTTGGTTTCTGATAAGTTACAGAAGCTTGAAAAATACCAAACTCAATCTGTAGCAGTAGTTTTATAAAATAATACAAAGAAATATCAGTTTGGATTTTCCAGCGGGAAAGTTTAAAGATAAAAAGATAGAGTTTCAACTGAAAAACATGATTGACCTAAACATGCATGTTTTTGGAGGATAACAGAGTACATGGAAAGAACCCACTGTGACACAGGGAGAACATGCAATCTCCACCCAGAGAGAATGTGAGATGTTGACTTGGCTCAACCCAGAAGTTGAACCCACAATCTACTTGTTGGGAAGTCTGAGCTCTAACCATTCTGCTACTGTACAACCATAAAACATGAAGCTACAATATTTGTGATGATGACGTTTCAGGCTTTAGTATTTCAGCTCACAAAGTCCAGAGTGAGAATGTAGCTTAGCTCCTTCAGCACACGAGGGGATATAGGGCTAGGACTTAGCTACAATTTGAGGCCCCAAATAATTTGAATCTTGGTTAGGATATATATCACTTACTGTTGTACAAAATTACACTTACTGTACATTAACAATTGTGAAAGATGTATTTATTTTAACAATTAATGTTTTCTTCATCTACTCAAAAGTTTCTGGGGGAGGACCACCAGACCCCCTGCCTTAAAGCTTGAGGGTATGTAGCACTATCATCAGAAAAATCTTTCCTACGGCACATAAAGGGCTAGAGCCTGCAGTGGCTCCACATCTGCTTTCTTCACAAATAAAAAAATTCAAGAATACAAAATAAAAATATACACAGGTTTCTAATCAGAAAAGAAAAGTATGTGCAAAGTACTTCCTGACCCATTCTGAGTTGTTACCTGTTGATGTAGCATCCTCATGTCGGCCACCTCTCTCTGGTCGTCCTCGTGGAGCCTCCGCAGCTCGTCACAGGCCTGTTTCACGTGGTTATGTTCTCGGACCAGCTGAATGTTGTCCTGTCTGATCAGCTCCAGCTCATCCTTCATCTGAGCGTGTTCACTCACTATTCGACTGTGCAGCGTGCTGAGGAGAAAGAAGAGAGACACAGGTAAGGACACTGTTCTGAGAGAGAGAGGGCAATGCACAGCAACAGGAGGTCAGGAGTCCATCCTCTTTGGGAAGGAGGGAGGGGACGGATATTAATGCCGATCCAAACAATTTTTCTGATTCGAGAATATATTCCATGATATAAGTTCAGCCATTGGACGTAACAAGACTATTTACTGGCTGATGCTGACCCAGAACAACTCAGTGTCACACACTTACACATTAAATACAGTTTCATTACACTATTTGACACTAGTGCTTCAATAGTAAAAAAGCCATTTACCGTCGTTACATTAGTATCAATCACTGGCGGCTATAGGGATGGATAGCAGGTTTAAGAACAGCGACGGTGCTGCACCCTAATGGTCCATTTGATCGATAAGCTCCAGATCTATCTGTTCTGTGGTTCGCTTTCGTCCTGTGCACGAGCCCTGTCGCCTTACTTCTATCGTGAGCTAGGGCTGGGCTATTAATCAAAAGATTGAGAGATCGAAACGAAAAGGCCAATTAATTGGTGGTGGGTTTTGAATCAAAAACCAATCTTTTGTCAGTAAAAATGTGTAGTTTGGAGCAAAAGTCAAACTGTGAGGCAGAATATTGATATATAGTTTCAAAAAAATCTAATAGGACATATTAAAAGGCCTTTTTTCAAAAGATTCAACAAAATTAAATCGAAAATTGAGATCGATCAATATTTTTCCCAGATCGCCCAACCCTGCATGGGGTCTGTACATTTCTGCGTACAGACAAAAACTTGCAGAGTATAAAAATAATATCTTTGTATAGTTTTTTGTAAGTAAAAGTGCCAATGAGAGAACTGTTAAAATACTAGATCAATAAACATGATCAATAAGAGTAGTAGTATATCAGATATTGGCAGATATTTAAAGCCAAATTGTCTAAATTGGTATCGGAACTAAAAAAGCTGGATTGGTTCATCACTACTGCTGCAAAGCTAAATTATCTTTTTAATATGTTCTATACTTTATATCTCAGGCGATGTTCAGAACCTCTTAGACCTCTCGATATAATAAAGGTCCAGTGGTCTCCCATCCAAATACTGCCTAGGCCCAACCAGCTTAGCTTCTGAAATGTGATCAGATCAGGACTGACAAGCTAGTATTGCTTGTATGGCATCAACATTCTACTGGTTATTAATATTTATGGATCTAGTCGCCTCAAAAAATCACCAGATTTAACCTTTCACCAACATGTGCACTTCCTGTTCAGTTCATTTCTATGGGCTTTCACTAATCAATTTAAAATGAATAAAAACACAAAAAAAACAGGCAGTGAACAGTGAGTTGTGGTGGTTTTCTCTTACAAATCAAAAGGATACTTCACCAAAAGAATGTGCTTGTCTGTCAATGCTAACGCTAAAGCTTAGTAATTTAATAATAAACTTCCCTGCACATTGTAAATTATAAAATGTGAAACCAACCTACTAGAATTCACAGACTGCAGCTTTCATTTGCCGGTATATTCCCTCATATCCCTTACACATGTCCCTGTTTGCCCTCGGAGGAAAACACTGGCGCAGATTAACCTATGTGACGGCAGCTCTTACACATCTGGAACCTATTGTAAATCTCTGACCTGCAGCTGAACTTACATCAGCTCCCAGTGGAAAAAGATGCACATAATTATACAGCGACGTCTACTTCTGAACACTGGCTCTGGGCCGCAGGGCTTTTCAGGCGATTTCTGCTCATTGTGATGAAAACTTGTGATTTATAGTGTCTGTTATATAATGTATAAAAGGAACAATTATGAATATTTGAGAGAAATGCAAAATGCAAAAGGTGCTTCTTAAGACAGAACTAGTTACAATGAAGTAGGATTGTCAAATGTTTAGAAAATCAGATACTAGTAGATACAGAAATGAATATTAAAACCTTTCCTCAATAATTTTAGACTGACAACTGCAAATATATAGAACTACAAGATCACGATGCTAAAGAAAGAATATTATTTTTGTTGAAAGTTGGTAGAAGAAAAGCCAGTGTTTTCTAAAACCTTGACATAAAGAAGATTTTAATTCATTAAATTAAATTAGGTATTTTCTTTTGTATAAATATGGATGACAATGCTTATGGTCAGTGGCGTGCGGTGAGGTTTCCAACTGGTAAGACACTGTGGACCACACAGGTCTAGTGCTTATTTTCACTTCAAGATGCCTTTTATTAATTTTGTAACATGTATATGAAACAGAAGCACATATCTCATGTAACTATTTTGTCTGTACACGCAAAATTAAAGATGAGAAAAAAAAACATTATTAACGAGTTTCGATCCCGGACCCTTTAATCGCGATCCTTGCTCATTCAGTTGAGCTAAATGACTGATGACGTCACCGCGGTGCAGGAGATCCAATGACCGCAGTTGTGGACAATTATTACGGCTTTTTAGACCTTTGCTGTTAAATATTTGATTGTGATGATTCATATACAGTAGTTACTTAAGGCTTTGTTTAACGGCACAGTGAATCTGAACAGACCCATTTAAACATATAATCGTATTTTGGCCGTAAAATGCAGATTTCCTCATACTCAATGTTGTGAGGCAATCTGTGGCTTGCCTCAACTCGGCTTTGCACAAACTCTGTTTACTGTCAATTTAACTCACTAAAAACGCTCACTTTCGCAAATATTTTCATTCTTGACCATTAGAAAACAAAGTTGTCTGTCTATGAAGGACTACAGATGGAAATTAGCTTGCTGCTAAATCTGGTGCAGCCATCTTTTAATGTAACTGCACATTGTCCTTTAAATAAATAAATAAATAAATAAATAAATAAATAAATAAATAAGTAAGTACTTGAAAAAAGTACATCTACAAACATATTTTATCACTTTTGGTGGATAAACAGTGCGTGAGCGCGCTGCATGAACGCGTCCTGTTCATTGTGTATGTGTCTGTGCAGGTCTGAGTGAGACGAGCCTCAGCGCCGTAGACCTGCGTTATATCTGCAAACCCTGGGAGATTTGGCGGTTTTAAACCACAAAACTCAGTGAAAATCACAAGGAATCAACTAAATATGACAAATACGAAACATATTACATACAAAGTTTATATAATATAAGTATTTTTTTCCACCTGCCTCCCTGACCGCATGTCGCTGCTTATGGTAACTGCAAGCTAAATGCTAACTGCAAGCTAAATGCTAACTTGTGATGCTAGCTCCGCCTGGGACATTTTCACAGCTACAGAACTTTGTTTCTGATAACTCCACATTAATAACCTCAATTCAAACTTCATTCTGACTTGACTGGAAAATACACTTTGTTCTTCAGAAAATGTATTAAAAGGTAAAAGTTCAGTTTACCATAGACATCACCCATACTGTTCCCCCACAACAGGCCACGCCCCCAAATATGACATATTGCCAACTGTAGATAGCATTTTAAAAAAGAAATAACTTAATTGAAAGTCACCACACACCACTTCGGTCACCACATTCACATATTTATTAAACATATTATTCATTAACTATTTAAATATCAACATATAATAGAAGTGTTTGACTAGTCGACTCCGAAAATATTTGTCAGTTGCAGCTCTACAAAACAATACATAATCACCAATTACACAACACGTTTTTTGGCCTGTGATAATTTCTGGTTGCCTAATTTGAATTGACAGATTGAATTTGCAGATTGCAGCGGCGGGAACAGTCTGAGTGGGTTCAGTGCAGGTCCAGAAGGAGGGCGCGGCTTAAACTCCTCGGTAATCCCTCATCTGTCTGTTTGCATTTGGGCCAGATGTCTGTCCCATACACTTTTAGACACTATGGGAACAGTAAATGACTCAGATACTCTACGCACGCTTAATATTCACAAATACAGTAATACTCCATTTAAAATTCTATATATAATAATCGCTTGTCAGTTGCAGCCACAAAACCGATTAAACCTTCTTAAAGGCACAGTACCCAAGTTTTACCGTCTAAAAACTAAATACTGAATTTAAATATTTTTGGTCCAAGATTTGTTCACTTTCCTAAGGCATTCTGAACCTCGTAATCGTTTGTCACGAAGAGTTCAGAAGCGCTTTTCACAACTTTCAGAAGCCAGCATGAGTTGAGCAGTGTCGGTAAACCCAACATAAACTAGCATAAGCTAAAGACAAGTATTAGGGAAGACAGAGCTCTATTATTAGAAGAAGTCAAGACACTTGGAACAAATTTTCACCTGGATGGATACTTTCACAAAATATCACAAGCTTTGCCTATAAATTTAACAAATATTTAAACTGCAGCCCACCAGCAGCAAACTTAATACAGTTTGACAAACAATGCCATAGCAATCGCACCTCTTGGACTTCTTCTCTTCTCCTAACCTGCTCAGTAATCCTAACCTAACCCTCCTTCTCCTGGATTAGCTTGTCCTGCCGGATGAGTCCATTTGCTTCTGCTTGCCTGGTCACATCTACAGAACTTTAAAACCTAGAATGTCAAAATTTAGGAACACGAGCATGTTTAAAAACATTATTTTTGTGAAAAGAAATTATTTTTGCTTTGTCCTATAAGTATGTCAAATAGATACTATTTATTGGCTCACCAAATTACTAACATTTCAGTTATTGCTGATCAAAAATAACATGTTTGTAGATGCCTGTCCTGCCTGCACCTGTGACATGATCATTGACAGGTGCACACCTGCCTCTTCCTCACTGCGCTCATCTACAGTGACCAGCTTTATGTAGCTCTTTAGAAAAGCACACACAGATGATTTCTGGTGCTGTCCATGGCTCTTCTCCAGTTTGTTTCAGTACATACAGTATATGTCTACAAAGTCTACAGAACTTTGTGAGCGCAGTGGCTAACAACTTGGAGCTAACATGGCAATAAGTGAAGAGTTTATTGCACACACAACAATTTAAAAAATGATATTTTCACCACATGTCCACCATCTCTCACGCCCCTTATGTAAATAAAGAAAATGTAACTAAATGCACGTAGTGCAGCCCATGGACCATTACGCAGAGCGCGCAGGATCTGCAGCCCTAGCAATAGCAAAGTAAGACATTTCAAGTGTTGGATTTGTGGTGCTGCGTGGTGAGCTTACATTAAAACTTGCTTGCCAAGTGGAACGTGCTTTTCCTTTGGCCAATAGTTCTTGTTTAGTCTTAAGGCTGTGAGGCGATTCATGCTAAGTTAACAGTGAGCTCATGCGCTCTGAAGCACTGACTTCTGCGCTGTCGCTCCATCTGACGCTCTTACATCACAACAAATGCAATATCTCCAATACAAATGCACAATCTTCATTTAACTTTGATTAATCTGCTCGAAATACAAGGTCTTAAAAAATCTATTTCAAATTTAAGACCTAAAGTCCTAATTTGACAAATTCAAGAATTTAAAGCCACAAAAACTCAACAAAACTGGAAGCAAATGCAAATGCACATTCAGTCTTGAGTCTAAAATCTGAGTTTTATCTTTTAGTGGCGTGCAACACTCCTTAGCATTATAGCTCGGAGCTTTATAAATGCTTGATAACTTTGCTCTCTGACTAAAAGTGAAATCTGCTCTATGCAATCTGGCGTGAACATGTCAGTGAACCCAGCGCAGGACAAAAGCTGCTGAAATATTGACGAGGGACTTTGAGAGCTTGTTTTTGTAGCTGGCTGGAGGTTTGTAGCAAGAGCAGGAATGTCAAGATTATTAGGTTAATCTATGAAAAAGAATATTGAATATAATATATAATATTTTGACACAGTGATATTCTTGAGCAGGAGCAGGTTGTACTCACTGGTAAAAGTCGGCCTTCTTCACGGCTTCTTCGCAGCGTTTCAAAGTGCTGCTGTGCTGGTTCTGCAGAGACTGGAGGTCGGCCATGGCCTTCATGCACTGCAGCTTCAGACGCTCGTAATCATGGCCCGTTTTGGAGTTCGGTCTAAAGAAAAGAAACAAAATTAATTAAATAAAGTGAAAGCAAACTCAGAGTCTGAACTTTTCCGCAGCCAAGAAATAAACTTTTTTTCTTGGTTTTTAGGTCCTTCCCCAAGAGGAGAGCTTTGGTTTTAATTTCTCTAATTGGGTGCATTTTAATTATTTATTACAGTATAACTGGGCTCGGTCCAACTACAAAGCTGTAGGTTTCTTCTAGAGATCGATTGATACGGGTTTTTCTTTGGTCGATGCCATCGATATTTAAACATTTTGTTAGTCGATGCTGATATCAATGGCCAATTTTCAAAGCTGATTTCTGAGACCGATTTTCTTATTTTAGTTTTCAAAGGCATAGCTGAGGTGAGACAGTTATGAACCTAAACTATTATTCACCACGATACATGTGCGTCTCTTTCACACAAATGTAATGACTGCTAATGTAATCATTTCAAAGCGTCATGAAAGACATTCTGTATTGTTTTTATTGACAAACAAGTGCTTATCAAGGCTTGTGCTGCAGCCAAAGTCAAAGAACAAGAGAAAAACTTAGTCATGTTAACGATAAAATCAAAACTGCTGCAGAATTAAGAATGGAGAGAGATAAAGGAAGTCTAATTGTTTCTCTCCAAAACTAACGCCGACAAGCTGATCACTGTGAGTGCGGCTTTCCCCACAGAGGAAAAGCCCAAACAAGAAGTGATACCAATTTCGATATTGTGGCATTAGATATCAACCAATACTAGCGTAGGCAATGAAACAGATTTTTTTTTTCTTCACAAAACACAAGAAATTTAGTTACAGTGTTATGTAACTGTTCACTTTGTACATAAAATTTCAAACATTATGTGATGTTCTGGATCAACATTAGCTTGTAAATAGGTCTTACCATGTCCAATTAAAAGCACAACCAGCAACCCATATCACAGGATCAATGACAGTAGAGTCAATAGTGGAGCATCGCTATGCATGATTAATCAAAATTCGGGGGATTTTCTGCATCAAAATTGTTAATTGTTAATACAAAAATAAAATGTTAGAAAACAGAACTTACTGAAATAGACTAAAATATGTACAAATATATAAAGCGGTAGAAGAAATGAATGTACAAATATTATAAAAACCACGGTTGAGATCCGCAATCAGTTATCGCAATCACAAATGTTCTTTTTCATATTATGACAACGCATTCAGACCATTGCCCTGACTGATTTTGCACTAGGTCTGTTTTTGTGTGTTACCTGCAGTCGTCACACGTGGTCCCCGGTGAGGACAGAGCCAGGCGTTTGCGCAGCTCGTCTCTCTCTCGCGTCACCTGTCGAAGCTGGAACAGGACAGTCTCTATCTTCTCGCTGACCACCAGGGGCGAGTCCAGGAGCACCGGGGGAGGAGACGAGGCTGTGGCCGGAGTACCTGGAACAGTCAGCATGTCACTGGAGCAAAGGGCAGTGCGGTGGAGTCACTGTGAGCCAAGTCTAGTTAGTCTGGGAGAGGATGTTTGTGCAAAAATATTAACATGTACTTATCAAAGCTTGTGCTGCAGCCAGAGTCATAGAACAAGAAAAAAGCTTTAGCCAATAGTGTGTTAATGATCAAATCAAAGCTGCATACTTGGGAATGGAGAGAGATAAAACAAGGCCTTGTTTCTCTCCAAAGTTAACTTGGAGCTCAGCTGATCACTGTGAGTGTGGAGGGGAGGAACACCTCTGCCATTCTGACTTGTAGAGGACTACATGATCGAATATCAGACAAGAGGACAGAATTAAGACACATGGCTCATTTGAAAAAAGTTCTAATACAAACCCTAAAAAATGGTCCATCTTTATAACATTATTTACTTCGAGACGTTAGTAAACTTTCATTACCCCACAATGCAAGTTTTTTACCTTCACCAAGGATAATTGAAGCTTGTAATTTGGTTGTTTGTACAGACTTTTTTTCAGAAATGGCGACGACACGCCTTGATTTATGAAAGCTGTTGTTTCTCGCTTTTTAATTCATTTATGGTGATAAATTACTTCCATCCAAACTTTTCAGCCCTCTGTCCAAACTTTCCTCAAACACCCATCCTCTCGACCTCCTATTGCTATGACAACAGCGTTGTACTTCTGGGTCACAGATTTTTTCCTTGTTTGTTTAAATTTTAGCTTTTTAACTGCAGAAAAAATGTTACTTTCATTAGAGAACAGTTCACGGATTGAAAACACAGACATACACATTCGCATGGGATTAGAATTACATGAGGACATCAGAGTTTGTTGAATTACAGAATTTGGGAGCTCTTCACAGAGATTTTTACAAACATGGAAGTTTAGCACTGGACTAAAAACTCAAACAACAACCGTATTTACTATGGGTGTTTGAATCGAGGTTAGGTTAATCGCAATGTTTCAAATTGCATTATATTGTTGTGGGCCTCTGTATTGGGATATATCATTTCGTAGGGCTGAGCGATATGGCAAAAAAAATGTAAATCACGATTTTCTTAGAGTCAGATTATGGTTTCTATTTAATCACGATTCTTAGACTATTTTCTGTGGCCATTGAGGTAAATAAAATCATCTGCTTTTGCAGAACGTTTCCACTTCACTATGTTGGCTTTAGCTGTCACTCACAGGACAAAAGCTGATCAGTGTTGCCAGATTTGAGAGAAACAAGCAATCAAGCTTTTAAAAAAACCTCCTACGACTTTCAGACATGAAAAATCCATGTTTCAGTCATAAATATGTTGTAAATCACACCTGAAAAAGGACTAAAATGTATCTCCTTTATGACATAAAATTCACAAGAGACTTTAAAAAAGAAGCCCACTTAACAACTCTGAGGCTAAGAGAAGTAGGTTGCAAAAAAATACACTGTATTTGAACAGACAGTTTGGAGATTGCCACAGAGATGAGCTCACAATTCAATTTTTATCACAATATTGCCCCTATTGTATGGTGACATGTGTATCAGGATACATATTGCATCACCAGACTAGAGGCAATGCACATCCCTAGTATTTAATACAATTTACGTCAGGTCCCTTGGTAAATATTATGCCGTACGAATAGAACATTAGATCGAGATATACTGCGTTCATTGGATGAGTATTGTATCATGAGGCTCTTGGCTTTTACTCAGCCATAGTTGAAGCCTTAAGGAGAAGTAAAACTATAACTCAACATAGGCTTGTTCAGGAATAAAACCTCACATCTTCCTGTTATGAGGCAGAAATGCTTAAAACTATTCCACACGATGTCATCCAAATGTGATCAACAATGCAAAGTGAACCGTTCGTCAGATGCTGTAGTAAACTTGATCTCTCGGAGCGCTGCGTGTGTGGAGTAGCGTGTCTAAAGCCCTCTGTGTAATCACTTGCATGTGGCCTGGTCTGCTCTGGGAGGGACTGACTTTATTTTAATACCAGCTGGAGTTTCTCGAAGAGGGAAAGGAAAAAAAGGCACATTGTTTTGACGGCGAGGAGAAAATAGAAAACATTTGAGTCTTTGTGAACGCACACATGACTTTGGTGGAGACTCACCTAAGCTGCTGAGGGAGCTGCTGCTTTCCGAGTCGGACGGCATGGTGGACAAAACGCTGTACGTGGAGCCTGAAGGGAACAGAAACAAGACGGTTTAATGTTTGTGTTTTGTACAAAGATCAAAGAAGGAGCATGTTGAATCCACAAAGACAAAAAACTTAAAAGAACACATAATGAATCTGAACTGAATTGTTTCTTTGGACAATACGTGGGAGCAAAAACAACAATAGTGACAAACAAAAGGCACACAACATGATGTTCTGTCCTCAAGCTGTAAGTTTTTTCTGACGTTGCTTCATCAAAAACACATCTGGAGTTCTGTCCGTGAGATATTATTCTTCCCCCTCTGAGCCTCAGAAAATACTGCTCTGAATTGCCAGTATTATGTGATCTTAGATGTTTTGACATTGTGTACACTGTTAAGTCCATAAAAAAATCAGACTTGTTCAAAGCATTTTTGCAGCATTAGCATATCAAGTAAGATTGTATTGTATTACTTCTACAGAAATCATCCAGACTTGTGTTCAGGACACAAGAGCTTTGTACACCAGCTCCAGTCTACTGCAGTCCATATATGCTCAAAGCTGCGCAGATTCACGTGAATTCCCATGAGAACATTCATATGAGTAAGTAAGTAAGCAAGCTTTTTTTGTAGAGCCATTTTCACAGACAGAGTCACAAAGCGCTTCACAGTGAGATGGTCACTCAGTGATAGTAAGCTGCCCTGGGGCAGCTCAGCAAAGCGATTCGCCTAAACACCTGGCCCCTCAACCTCCGACCACCACCACCAAGTGTTCCCAACAGCATGTTATTGAAACAGAAGTGCCCGGAGAAAACCACCCAAACACAGGGAGGAACATCCAAACTCCACAAAGAAAAGCTTGAGCTGAGCAGGAATCGAACTCACAACCTTCTGGCTGTGAGTGAGAGTGCTATCCGCTCTGCCACCGTGCCGCCATATAATGAGCTGAAATAACTGCTGCGACCTCCGGGAAAAATAGACCCTTACAGAATCTTCATTTTGGTTACAATTATGGCTTAAAAACTTTCTTTTACAAACAACAAAGTGAAACTACAGAGGACCACTCAACCTCAGCCAATCAGAGACTGCATTCGGCTCAAGATTAGAGCTAAAATTCTTTATTATTCTGTTCAGGAAGTACTCTGTGTTCTGCATTTGACTCTTAGGTGGAAAACACAAAGTTTACTAATTTACAACTAAAAAAGTCAGTTTTCAAATATCTGCTGAAAGAATCAAAAACGCCTTGTCAGACGTCTTTAACTAAATCAGATTGTAATAGCAGCTCTTTCCCAGCTGCTGTGAACTGCTCCGAGCTCAAACGTGGTGTATAACATATAAAAGCCGGGGTTTTCTTCTTCACAGAGACTCAAATGAAAGGACTGGAGCTTCTGTGTATTCAGCGGATCATTAGCCACACTGTGCTCTCAGCTCCAGCCGGGGAAGTCCTCCTCTTTGTACCAGAAACCCAGGCCCTTTTCACTCAAGGAAACTTAAACTGCGGCCTTGATCTCCCACAAACCACCTGACGACAGCGAGATGAGAAAAGGATCATGGGAAATACCTACAGCCAAATGTTTGAGGAGCGTCTGATCTATTGGTGACACAACTGGGACAAATAAGAATGACAGAAACAAAACCTGGGTCAGAAGTAGTAGGTTTACAAGCTTCAGGGTGTTATACTACTGTGTATTTCTGAAGAGCATTACTACTTTTTGGAAATTCATCATCTAAGGTAGTGGTTCTCAAAGTGGAGGCAAAAACTGGGATCCTAATAATTTAATGTCTACAATTATGACTTTGTATTTAGGATTTATACTATTGTTTTATTTTATATAAAGGATATAAAGCAATAGACTACTACAATATATGAATTTCAACCAAATTTTTATGGTTTTCCAACTTTAAATTATTACAGACTTCTTTTTTAGTTTGCTATGGGGGTCACAAGTTCGTTATTTTGGGGGTCCAGCCTGAAAAGTTTAGGTACTCCTGATCTAATGCAAGGGTGTCAAACGATGATTTCGTTTTCTCACATGAAAGTACCAAAAACTAAGTTCGCACATTCCTCCAGCCCCTGTCCCCATGTTTGTGTTCACACAGCAACAGTTTCTGAAAGTGGGGCTAACAAGTTTTAACATTAGCATCAATTTAATCTGGAACATTTTAATTTTTTTTGTTGTTAGGAAACAAAAGTTTTTTTTTCTCCTTCACAAAATTCTACATAAACTAGGACTAAAATCATCACTGAAATCAACAATAAACACAATCACTAATTACTATTTACAAATGTAAGCATTTATTTAGGGAGCTACTGCATTTAATGCTTTTAAATAGTTTTACTCTGGGATAAAGAAAGCTTATATCAGAAAATATAAAACATGTTTCCAACAAAGTTAGTGTTGTAAATGTGTTTGTATCACCAAAAGATTCAACCTACCCCAGAGCAGGAGCTAAAAAAGTCCCTAAAGTGTGGCTCTAGTCCATAGTTCCTGCTCTGTGGAACGCTCCTAAAATGGGGACTGAAACGTACTAGGAACTGAAAAAAGTTCCCCAAAAGTGGGGAAAAAGCCCATTGAGAACATGCAGCAATTTGAACTACAGGTCCCAGAATGCACTGCAGCCACACAGGCCAGAATGGATTATAAGCCTATAGAAATATAAAAGCTTTATTGCCGAGATGTGACTATAAAACATAAAATGCACTAGAATGCGGTAAATTGTATTCACTTTGTTAAAAATATGTTGAAACTAACAATATCTACAATATAAAACAGTATAACTCAATGTAATGCAATTGTGTTACAATATAAATCTGGAGATACGGTAAATGTGTTAGGCCTGTATTAAGCTGTATAGTCCAACAGACATATTTGAATATAACATAGAAGGAACTAGACAGTATTTTAACCCCTGAATCTCTTTTTTAGGCTGTAAAAGTCACTTGAGTTTGAGCTAATAGTTGAGGTTAGTAATATTTTTGCAGTTGTAAAGTTATTAAAGCAATCATAGAATAAAGAAAAAAGGTCTTGTTCACATTGGAGGTTTTCTGTTGTTCCTTTGTTGTAATATTTCTTTGTTGCATAATGAAAGCTACGAGCTAACGCCTCCTGTACACTGACTGAGGCGGGTTCAGTTCAGGACAGGTGCATGTTTCTTGAAAAGTGCCTGTTACACCTGCTGCAGTCCATGTGGTCCATATTTGCTCAAAGCCGCGTGGATTTATTCAGGCCTTTTCCTGCTGTAGAAACTTTTTTCAGTTTTTAGTACTTTTAGTTCCAGTATCCATTTTAGGTGCGTTCAAAAGAGCAGGAACTATGGACTAGGGGCACACTTTAGGGACTTTTTTAGCTTCTGTTCTGAGGAAGGTACTTTCAGTCAGGCCTGGAACCATGATTTAAAGGAGCCCTATTGTGTTTTTTCTAACTCTTTAGTAATAAACTAGAACATATGTAGATCAGTAATTTACATTTTGTTCACTGTAAAACCCCAAAATGATCAAAAACGGCTTGAAAATATAACAGCTCCAGTGACTTCCTGTTTAAAACTGCAGAAGTACTAAGCCCCGCCTCTTCACTTTAAACTTTACCTGTAACAAGCAACAGATTTTAAATGACTCATTTTTATTGTTGGAAAGTGACTATGGGACAGTTTTGAACCACACATGCTTTGTTTTGAGTGTTGATATTTGAATAATAAGTAAATACAGACAAGTGGGCGGGGCCAAGAACAGGAAGTGTTAGAACACTCGAGCAAGAGCAGTAGAAGAATACAAGATTACTCAAACATACAAGAATCAATTCAAAATACAACTTTGAGTAAACTAATGATGAGAGAATCATTGATTTTACATGATAGGCCCTCTTTAAAAGCAGTAACTCAAAAATATAATTATTTAATGTGAAAATACTAGCCTAAATGTTACTTGGAATTACAGTGAATACCAGTAATTTTGTTTTATTGTTAATTTCAGTGATGTTTTTAGGTTTTGTAGATCATAATTTTATGTGGAATCAAAAAAACAACTTTTGTTTCTTATCACCACTTAATATTTAAATTTCCAAGATTATGCAGATGCTAATGTTAAAGCCACTTTCAGGAACTGTTGCTGTATGAACTAGGGTGACCAGATTTGACCAGAATCAATAGTTCAAAATCGAGTTTGACATTTTAGTATTGTGACAACTCTACGAGAAACTTTGCCCAAAAAGACTCAGAATAACACGTAATTCTATATATAACAGAGAACAGTGTGTTTATACAAAGTCAGATTAGACCGATTCTGTTGCTGTTGAATACAAATCCTTATAAACTAAATAAAATAATTAGTCGACTAATAAAAATTTGGTGGACCAAGACTCCATCGACCGATTAATCGACTAATACGACTAAAAAACTACAGTACTACTGCGTAGGTTTCCTCCGGGTATTCCGGTTTCCTCCAACAACTAAAAACATGTCCATTAATGCTTCCCCTGACCCTTCCCCCAGGGCTCCCTGCAAATCTCACTGGGACTTAAAAGGTCAAATAAAAAAAAATTGTCCCAGCAAATATATCCAAAACCATTGATTTATCCCAGTTTTTACACAAGACTGTGCCAGTTGTAGACTGCTTTGATACCCCGCATTAGTAATTACAGAAATATACTGTATTGTTGTTTCTTCAGTCAAATAAGAGAAAAACACTTGCAGAAGTCTCTCAGATTTACTGTAACTGACAAGTTTGTCATGAAGAGATGTACAGTTTGTAATTTTGAAATATGGTAACCCTATGAACGCAAACATGGGGAAAGGTGTTTTTTTCTGACTAAACAGAGACTGGGAGATGTTGGGACTAGTTCTTGGTACTTTTCATGTGCAAAAACAAACTGAACTCACGCGGGTAAGATTTTGAGTCATAACTTTAACCATAATCAGAAATCTTTGTTTACAGACAAACTGCGGTGGACATTCTGTCAAGACATTACCGGCACTGATTTCAAACACCGTATTATATTTGTCCACTTATAACAATGCTAACGATGTCACACAATTCACACTCAAAAAAAAGGTAACGTCATTGTCTGCGTCTCTCTTCCTCCTCATTTAACAGACCTAAATCCTTCCCTGGTCTGGAGCAGTTCCCACAGGCTCCGTCACTTCTGTTTGATTAAAGTTTAGTGGAGACAGTGAAAATGTCCCTGTGTTTTTCCACAGAGGCAGAATAAAGAGTCGTGCCTCCATAGATCAGCCTGGCTTTGTCCTCTGGAGCTTAAGTTTCCAGGGACTTTAGTTTGTCTCTACGGGCCAAAGTCACTACGTCTGCTGTTGTTGGATTCACTGTAGAGAATCAGACCGAGCTCAAAAACGGCAAAAAGAAAGACTCTGGATTATGGAACGATATAAGACTGGTGAAAAATTAATTCAGTTGTGATATTTTCTATTTATTCCAAGAATCAATGAACAAATGTAATGTTAACCTCGAGTAAACTATGTCGATACATTAAGTCAATCTGTACTCTTATGGTAAATATTGACTCTATAAATGGACAGTATAAAAGCTTTTACCGACTTGCTCCGGGACATTCGTCACTACCTACAGAACAGTATATATTCCATCTGTGCAGCCGCAAAGCAAATGCATTATATAAATCAGCAGATATTGAATCAGAATAAGATCTTTTCCATTGGGCTTAAAGTTTGGGTAACTAACTTCCATTAAAAATATATAATAAATGCAGCACTTTATGAAATAATTGAGCACTGATCCTGCTGAACTGAATAATAAAGAGTTAGCTTCAGGAGCCGAATGCTGCGCTCTGATTGGCTGTGCTTGGATGGTCCTCTCCAACTTCACTTTGCTGTTTTTAAGCCATAATTGCTACAAAATGAACACATGTTAACCGTGTGTCGAAAGATTTAAAAAAGGAAGTTGTTAGATTAAACCCTAATTCGTGTTTGCAGTGTAAAAATCTGCTGCCACACCTTATATGTAATTGTAGACCCCTCTCTTTTTCTCTATGAGTGTGCAGTTTACAGTCAAGGAGTCTGTCTGACCTGCAGCCAGGCAGAATCGGATACTGGTGCAGATCCAGGAAATTTTGCTGGACCGGATATCGGCTCCATGATATCGGTTCAGCCGATAACCTAGTTGTGCCTTTAATGGTCACAATTAAACTGATTTACTGGCTGATTTTGATCCAGAACATCTCAGAATGTTAGATATTTTATTCATATTAATTGTTTAGTTGTGGCTATAAATAACAGTTGCATAACACAATATGATCACATTTCTTATGTTTTGAAAGTAAAAAAAAAAGCAATTTCAGTTCTTAAATGATTATCGATTGATATTGGGTATCGACAGATACTTAATTCCAAGTATCGGAACTAAAAAAGCTGGATCGATGCATCCCTACACAAGGACCTGAGGTTCACAGACAGACTGTGTGAAGGAGTCTGCTGCAGATCTATCATCTGAGGGCTACTGACATAGTCATGATTTAAAAAAAATTTTTTTTCTAGAAAGCCACAAATGTGAGCAAGGATCAATAGTTTTAACAAAATGAATTAATCATTCTTCCATTAATAAAAGAGTGCTGATTATAGGATCTGATTGTTGACAAATATACCCCAAACTGCAGGAAATTACAACTATTTCAGACAAAATCTTCTGAGGGAGGACCCCTGACCCCCCACCCACACATATTTATGGTTAAGGTATTCATTTGTATAAACTCATTAAGATGCACATACTGACAAGTAATGACGACGTATAAGTGATTTCAAGCAATATGGGGAAAGAGAGACTGTAAAGAAAAAAAAGCAATATCAAAATAACTTAGTCCGATTAGAGGGGCCTCAAACTCAAGTTCTTCAAGAGCCCTCAGAGGGCTTGCTCTGCTACTGGTCCACACACAAATTTTCTTTTGTCTTTGAGGTAAATAAAATCTTCTCAGTTAGCAGTGACTTGTGCAAATGCATCTGTCATTCACTGTGAGCATGACAGGAGCAGACAAGATAGGAGAAGTTTCTATAACTTATTTAAAGATATTCCCCCATAAAAGCACACTGTTATTATTGCCATACCGCCAGCCCTGAAATCAATATCTTGTCAAAAGGACAATCACTTGTTCAAAAGGAATTTAAAATGCCAAAGCTTAATTACATGTGGTTCAGGTGGGCAATAAACTATGTACACAGATAAATATTGTTTTGAAAGTTTGCAGCAGCCAAAATTAAGTACCAAAGTCAAGACAAAACTTGCCATGTAATTGGTTTAAAGTGGTATTTTCACATTTGATTTTACAGTTTTAAATACACACATAAGTCGCTGCAAACTTGACAAATATCTGTCAGACACTCTCTTTTAAAATGTTTGTTTGTGAATGACTGCAGCGCTGAATGAGCCGATAAAACCAGTGTATTTTAGTAAAGAAACGTCTTGTGTGTCCAGGCTCCATTGAGTTTTAAACGCTGCTTTTGTTTTGTGTTGACACGACGGCACCAAACCACATGAACACATGAGCCGCACCCGCCCTGGGGCAAGTACAGAGCGCTGCTGCCGTCACCGCATTGTTCCCTTACGCAAAAGACGAGGAGGTAAACAAAGAGCGTGTCTGATGGTAACCCCGCGGCCCTGGAGAAACACAAGGGCAGTTTAGTGAAGACACGACAAAGAAGAGCTGGAGTTGTTATGGATTTTATTTATGTTTTAGCGGTTTGAAGTTAGCTGGAGGTTTTGCACAAGTTCTAGAAAGAGATGTCATGAGATCAGTTTGAGAGTTGTTGTATTTTGTTAAGGAATAGCTAAAAGATCATTTAAAAACTTTTTGATCTGGATATTTTGATAAGTGACTGGGCCCATAAGATTTTTTGTAATTAAAAAAAGACAAATTTTAGCTGCCCTTTATCTGTATTAAAAGGTGATATACTCGATTTTTGTTTCCTTAAAAATAAACAAAACCAATTCATTTTTAAATTCTTACATCAGAGCTATTCAATATATGACCCGGGGAACAAATCAGGTCTTCCAACTAAATAAATCAACCAAAAAATGTTCCAAATATGAGATGATGGTTTATTTAGTTAGAAATGAAATATGTTGGCTTGATTCTAGTCTTGTTCTAGTTGTAGTTCACCATCTAAAAAAGTGATTTGTGTTTATTTTTCTCAAAAATTTAATTGTTTACAACAATGAAATGGATCCAATGCAATATTTTGTGGCACCCTAGTAATAATAATGGTAGCTAAGGCAATTAAAAATATATATATTTCTCATATTGATTACGATTTTTTGATTTGATTTTATTTAATGTTTTCAAAAACAAAAGAAAAATGGCATTTATGAAGATAAATACAAACAAAAACTTTTGTAATGTCCCATTTATTCATATTTTTTTTCAATATTCTGTCTCAGAGTTTGACTTTAGCTCCAAACCACATGTTTTTACTGACAAAAGATTGTTTTTCAATCTTTCGATTCAAAACCTACATCCAAATAAATTCAATTTGATTTGTTCTTGCAATTTTTTGATTGTTTGCCCAGCCCTAAAGGTAGCTTGTCATGCACCTGCATCTGGCCCTCGACAAAGTAAAAGTTGAATAGCCCTGGACTACATGTTTTGCTCACTTACCTGAAGCATTCTGGGTTCAGGACATTGTGTGTTTGGAACAAGAAGTGCTAACAACAGTTAGCCACAAGGCTAAAAACAACTGACAAACTTTAAGGAGTTTGGTGAACAATCAAACATTGCAGACTAATTTCTACCTGAAAAGAAGGGGTGGTAGCTGATTTTCACACTCCAAACACAAATTAGGTATTAAAGGAACCGTATGTAAGATTTTGATGTCAGATTTCATAAACATGACTGTTAGGTTTGAGCACTTTTTTCCCATTATTACTATTTTTTTTCAGTATTTTTTGTAGTTATATTTTTTCTAGATTATTTTTTCTAGATTAGTTTTTGTCTTTTTCTATTTTTGATAGTTATATTTTTGTAGTTATCTTTTTGTAGTTTTTTTGTAATAAGTATTTTTGTAGGTTTTTGTGTAGGTGGCTCCGGGCGCTCTTTTTCATTCGCGCCCGTGTGCCTTTAAAAGGGGCATGCAGCGGTGTTCTCTCTCCTCTCTCCTCTCTCCGCCCTGCTCGTCCGCACCACCTGTGCGCTCTGGAGGCTGCCGCACATGCAGGCTCGGCCTGCTTGGTTTGTTTGTTTTCCTTTTGAACATTTTTCTAATTTAATAGTATTTTTGTTTGGCCTGGTGGGACCGGTGGTCATGTTTTCGTTTTTCTTTAATAGGTTTAGTTTGGGGTTTTTGTTTATAGGTTAGGGCTGGTGGCACCGGCTTCTACGGCCCTGTATAGGGTTGGCCCGGTGCCCCAGCCTTTTGTTCTTTTTTGCCGGCCCACCAGTCCGGTTTATTTTGTTACTTTTTAGTACTTTTTTGGGTACGGGGTTTTTTTTAGGAGCTTTCTTTTCTTTTAACTAAACTAATTAAAACACCTTGAAATAAATAAAAAAAAAGAAGAAACTACAAGAAAAAAAGGAATTCTAAATAAAAACTTTTCTTGAACTCCTAAGTTTGTCTCCTCGTGTCCTTTAAAATATGTTTGTCTCAACTGGGTCATAACATATTTTGGGGGCTCGTCTAAAAAAAAAAAAAAAACCTTAGACCTAAAAGTCGTTTTTTGTAAGATTTTTTGTGCCCTATTTTTTTTGGGTTACTTTTGGGGAGGTAACATGTTGGGGTAAATTAGAATAAATAACTCCTTAACCTAGTCATTTTTGTGCCCTAGTTAGGTTTGTTAATTGTGTACTAACTTTTGATTATGTCCGTTTAGGTTTTTTTTTGACATAATTTGGCAATTTGTTGTGACTTTTGGTTATTTTTTGTGAGCGTCTTTAGTGACGTTTTTGTGCAGCTGTGCGGGGAGGCAGGTAGAGCAGCTTGGGGCTTAGGCGATTTTTGTGTGGGTAGCTTTTGTGTGCGTTTACCTTTGTAACTGTTGGTGGTAATTTGCATGATACCAGGTATGGAGGTGAACCTGGATGAGTTTGTGCGTGCTCCCACTTTGGAGGTCTTCAATAAATATACGAAGGACCAATTGATTTGTTTGGCTGAATATTATAAGATTGATGTGACTAAGCAAGCAAAAAGAAAGTCATTCAATCTGAGTTATTGTCAGCTTTTGTTCAGAGTGGAATTTTCCCTCTTCAGTGTTGCCTAAAAGCCCACGGTCACCTTCTGCAGTCTCGGAGGAGTCTGTTCGCTTGAGAGAGCTGGAAGTGGAATTAAGTCGCCTTGCGCTCAAAGAAAAGGAGTTAAAACTTGAGGAAAAACGTTTGGAGACTCAAGCAGAGGAAAAACGTTTGGAGATTCACGCATCTATTCGGCTTCGTGAGTTGGAAATTGGAGTCGCTAGATCCGCGGAGTTTGACGTGAGTAAGAACATTCGTTTAGTCCCACAATTTAATGATAAAGATGTGGAGAATATATTCACTATGTTTGAGAGAGTTGCTAATACGTTGAAATGGCCGAAGGCAGTTTGGACTTTGTTGTTACAGTGTACATTATGTGGCAAAGCGCAGGAGGCCTATGCGTCTCTTTCTGTTCAGGACAGTGCAGATTTTGATAAAGTTAAAGCTGCTGTTCTTCGTGCGTATGAATTGGTACCTGAAGCCTATCGTCAAAAGTTTCGTAAATTGAGGAAAAATTACAATCAAAGTTATGTTGATTTTGTGCGTGAAAAGAAATTTGTTTGACAGATGGTGTTCATCGCAAAATGTAATTAATTTTGACCAGTTGAAACAGTTAATTTTGTTGGAGGACTTAAAGAATTGTCTTCCGAGTAAGGATGCCACGTTTTAAAT